>JBAMCE010000417.1:0-138752 GCA_037075305.1 Drosophila kanekoi | reverse complement strand
AAAGTTTTAGTTAAACAGTTTTGACAGCTAGGTATGGCTGTATGATTTAAGATTAAATAGTCAGGTGAGCCTGTTTGGCTTTGACTTGCGCCCCCAGGATGCAAATACTGGATTAACAGGGTTCCTGGTATCTGAGACAAGTTTTGTTCAAGCAGTTTTGGCGGCCAGATGGGGCTGTATGTTTTAAGATTTAATAGTCGGGTGAGACTATTTGGCTTTTACTTGCTCCCCTACGCTGCAATTGCTAGATTAACAGGGCTCCTGGTATCCATGACAAGTTTTGATAAAGCAGCTTTGGCAGGCAGATGGGGCTGTTTGTTTTAAGATTAAATTGTTGGATGAGCCTGTTTGGCTTTGAACTTCTCCCCTAGGCTGCACACGCCAAATTGGCAGGGCTCCTGGTAACTGAGACAAGGTTTGGTAAAACAGTTTTGACAGCTGGGCAAGACTGTATGTCTTCAGATTAAGTATTGGGGTGAGTCTGTTTGGCTTTGTCTTGCGCCCCCAAGATGCAAATGCTGGATTAACAGGGTTTTGGGACAAGTTTTGGTAAGGCAATTTTGAGTTCCAGGTCAAGCTGAATGTTTTACGACTTTATAGTCGGGTGAGGCTATTTGGCTATCACTTGCTATCCTAGGCTCCACATGCCTGATTGGCGGGGCTCCTGGAATCTAAGACAAAGTTTGGTAAAACAGTTTTGAGAGCTAGGCAAGACTGTATGTTTTAAGATTAAAGAGTCGGGTGAGCCTGTTTGGCTTTGGCTTGCGCCCCTAGGATGCAAATGCTGGATTGGTTCCTGGTATCTGAGACAAGTTTTGGTAAGGCAATTTTGAGTTCCAGGTGAGGCTGAATGTGTTAAGACTTAATAGTCGTATGAGTCTATTTTGCTTTGACTTGCTCCCCCAAGCAGCAAATTCTAGATTAACAGGGCTCCTGGAATCTAAAAAAAGTTTTAGTTAAACAGTTTTGACAGCTAGGTATGGCTGTATGATTTAAGATTAAATAGTCGGGTGAGCCTGTTTGGCTTTGACTTGCGCCCCTAGGATGCAAATACTGGATTAACAGGGTTCCTGGTACCTGAGATAAGTTTTGTTCAAGCAGTTTTGGCGGCCAGATGGGGCCGTATGTTTTAAGATTTAATAGTCGGGTGAGACTATTTGGCTTTGACTTGCTACCCTAGGCTGCAAGTGCTAGATTAACAGAGATCCTTGTATCTGAGACAAGTTTCGGTAAAGCAATTTTGACTTCGAGGTGAGGCTGTATGTTTTAGGATTAAATAGTCGAATGAGCCTGTTTGGCTTTGACTTGCTCCTCTAGACACCACATGCCAGATTGGCGGGGCTCCGGGCATCTAAGACAAGGTTTGGTAAAACAGTTTTGACAGCTAGGCAAGACTGTATGATTTAGGATTAAATAGTCGGTTGAGCCTGTTTGGCTTTGACTTGCTCCCCTAGGCTGCAAATGCCAGATTAACAGGGATCCTGGTATCTAAGAAGAGTTTTGGTAAACCAGTTTTGGCAGCCAGATGGGGCTGTTTGTTTTAAGATTAAATTGTAGGGTGAGCCTGTATGACTGTGACTTTCGCCCTCAGGATGCAAATACTGGATTAACAGGGCTCCTGGTATCTGAGACAAGTTTTGGTAAAGCAGTTTTGTCGTCCAGATGGGGTAGTACGTTTTAAGATTTAATAGTCGGATGAGCTTGTTTGGCTTTGACTTGCTCCTCTAGGCACCACATGCCAGATTGGCGGGGCTCCTGGCATCTAAGACAAGGATTGGTAAAACAGTTTTGACAGCTAGGCAAGACTGTATGTTTTAAGATTTAATTGAAGGGTGAGCCCTGTTTGGCTTTAAGCTTCTCCCCTTGGCTGCACACGCCAGATTGGCAGGGCTCCTGGTATCTGAGACAAGGTTTGGTAAAACAGTTTTGACAGCTAGGTCAGCCTACATGTTTGAAGGTTAAATAGTCGGGTGAGCCTGTTTGGCTTTGACTTGCTCCCCTAGGATGCAAAAGCTGGAATAACAGGGTTCCTGGCATCTGAGACAAGTTTCGCTAAAGCAATTTTGACTTCCAGGTGAGGCTGTATGTTTTAAGACTTAATAGTCGGTTGAGACTATTTGGCTTTGACTTGCTCCCCTAGGCGGCACATGCCAGATTGGCATGGCTCCTGGAATCTAAAAAAAGTTTTAGTAAAATAGTTTTGACAGCCAGATAGGGCTGTTTATTTTAAGATTAAATTGTAGGGTGAGCCTGTATGACTTTGACTTGCGCCCTCAGGATGCAAATACTAGATTAACAGGGCTCCTGGTATCTGAGACAAGTTTTGTTAAAGCAGTTTTGTCGGCCAGATGGGGCTGTATGTTTTAAGATTTAATAGTCGGGTGAGACTAGGCTGCAAATGCCCGATTAACAGGGCTCAATTGCTAGATTAACAGGGCTCCTGGTATCCATAACAAGTTTTGATAAAGCAGCTTTGGCAGCCAGATGGGGCTGTTTGTTTTAAGATTAAATTGTAGGATGAGCCTGTTTGGCTTTGAACTTCTCCCTTAGGCTGCACACGCCAGATTGACAGGGCTCCTGGTAACTGAGACAAGGATTGGTAAAACAGTTTTGACAGCTAGGCAAGACTGTATGTTTTCAGATTAAATAGTCCGCTGAGCCTGTTTGGCTCTGTCTTGCGCCCCTAGGATGCAAATGCTGGATTAACAGGGTTCCTGGTATCTGAGACTAGTATTGATAAGGCTATTTTGAGATCTAGGTCAGGCTGAATGTTTTAAGACTTAAGAGTCGGGTGAGGCTATTTGGCCTTGACTTGCTCCCCTAGGCGGGACATGCCAGATTGGTGGGGATCCTGGAATCTAAAAAAAGTTTTGGTAAAACAGTTTTGACAGCTAGATTAGGCTGAATGTTTTAAGATTAAATAGTCGGGTGAGCCTGTTTGACTTTGACTTGCGCCCCCAGGATGCAAATACTGGATTAACAGGGTTCCTTGTATCTGAGACAAGTTTTGTTCAAGCAGTTTTGGCGGCCAGATGGGGCTGTATGTTTTAAGATTTAATAGTCGGGTGAGGCTATTTGGCTTTGCCTTGCTCTCCTAGACGGCACATGCCAGATTGGTGGGGCTCCTGGAATCTAAAAAAAGTTTTGGTAAAACAGTTTTGACAGCTAGGTAAGGCTGTGTGTCTTAAGATTAAATAGTCGGGTGAGACTGTTTGACTTTGACTTGCGCCCCCACAATGCAAATACTGGATTAACACGGTTCCTGGTATCTGAAACAAGTTTTGGTAAGGCCATTTTGAGTTACAGGTGAGGCTGAATGTGTTAAGACTTAATAGTCAGGTGAGACTATTTTGCTTTGACTTGCTCCCCTAGGTTGCAAATGCTAGATTAACAGGGCTCCTGGTATCTAAGACAAGTTTTGGTAAAGCAGTTTTGGCAGCCAGATGGGGCTGTATGTTTTAAGATTAAATTGTCGGGTGAGCCTGTTTGGCTTTGAACTGCGCCCCTAGGTTGCAAATGCTATATTAACAGGGCTCCTGGTATCTAAGACAAGTTTTGGTAAAGCAGTTTTGGCAGCCAGATGGGGCTGTATGTTTTAAGATTAAATTGTCGGATGAGCCTGTTTGGCTTTGACTTGCTCCTCTAGGCTCCACATGCCAGATTGGCGGGGCTCCAGGCATCTAAGACAGGGTTTGGTAAAACAGTTTTGACAGCTAGGCAAGGCAGTATGTTTTAAGATTAAATAGTCGGTTGAGCCTGTTTGGCTTTGACTTGCTCCCCTACGCTGCAAATGCCAGATTAACAGGGCTCCTGGTATCTAAGACAAGATTTGGTAAAGCAGTCTTGGCAGCGAGAAGGGGCTGTTTGTTTTAAGATTGAATTGTAGGGTGGGCCTGTATGACTTTGACTTGCGCCCTCAGGATGCAAATACTGGATTAACAGGGCTCCTGGTATCTGAGACAAGTTTTGGTAAAGCAGTTTTGTCGGCCAGATGGGGTTGTATGATATAAGATTTAATAGTCGGGTGAGACTATTTGGCTTTGACTTGCTACCCTAGGCTGCAAATCCTAGATTAACGGAGATCCTTGTATCTGAGACAAGTTTCAGTAAAGCAATTTTGACTTCCAGGTGAGGCTGTATGTTTTAGGATTAAATAGTCGGATGAGCCTGTTTGGCTTTGACTTGCTCCGCTAGGCTCCACGTGCCAGATTGGCGGGGCTCCTGGCAACTAAGACAAGGTTTGGTAAAACAGTTTTGACAGCTAGGCAAGACTGTACGTTTTAAGATAAAATTGTAGGGTGAGCCCTGTTTGGCTTTAAACTTCTCCCCTAGGCTGCACACGCCAGATTGGCAGGGCTCCTGGTATCTGAGACAAGGTTTGGTAAAACAGTTTTGACAGCTAGGCCAGGCTACATGTTTGAAGGTTTAATAGTCGGGTGAGCCTGTTTGGCTTTGACCTGCTCCCCTAGGATGCAAAAGCTGGAATAACAGGGTTCCTGGCATCTGAGACAAGTTTCGGTAAAGCAATTTTGACTTCCATGTGAGGCTGTATGTTTTAAGACTTAATAGTCGGTTGAGACTATTTGGCTTTGACTTGCTCCCCTAGGCGGCACATGCCAGATTGGCAAGGCTCCTGGAATCTAAAAAAAGTTTTAGTAAAGCAGTTTTGGCAGCCAGATGGGGCTGTATGTTTTAAGATTAAATTTTAGGGTGAGCCAGTATGACTTTGACATTCGACCTCAGGATGCAAATACTGTATTAACAGGGTTCCTGGTATCTGAGACAAGTTTTGGTAAAGCAGTTTTGGCGGCCAGATGGGGGTGTATGTTTTAAGATTTAATAGTCGGGTGAGACTATATGGCTTTGACTTGCTACTCTAGGCTGCAAATGCTAGATTAACAGAGATCCTTGTGTCTGAGACAAGTTTCGGTTAAGCAATTTTTACTTCCAGGTGAGGCTATATATATTAGGATTAAATAGTCGGATGAGCCTGTTTGGCTTTGACTTGCTCCTCTAGGCTCCACATGCCTCATTGGCGGGGCTCCTGGAATCTAAGACAAGGTTTGGTAAAACAGTTTTGACAGCTAGGCAGGACTGTATGTTTTAAGATTAAATAGTCGGTTGAGCCTCTTTAACTTTGACTTGCGCCCCTAGGATGCAAATGCTGGATTAACAGGGTTCCCGGTATTTGAGACAAGTTTTGGTAAAGCAGTTTTGGCGGCCAGATGGGGCTGTATGCTTAAAGGTTAAATAGTCGGGTGAGCCTGTTTGGCATTGACTTGCTCCCCTAGGATGCAAGAGCTGGAATAACAGGGTTCCTGGCATCTGAGACAAGTTTCGAAAAGGCAATTTTGACTTCCAGATGAGGCTGTATGTTTAACGACTTAATAGTCGGTTGAGACTATTTGGCTTTGACTTGCTCCCCTAGGCGGCACATGCCAGATTGGCAAGGCTCCTGGAATCTAAAAAAAGGTTTAGTAGAACAGTTTTGTCAGCCAAATGGGGCTGTTTGTTTTAAGATTTAATTTTTGGGTGAGCTTGTATGACTTTGATTTGCGCCTTCAGGATGCAAATACTGGATTAACAGGGTTCCTGGTATCTGAGACAAGTTTTGATAAAGCAGTTTTGTCGGCCAGATGGGGTTGTCTGTTTTAAGATTTAATAGTCGGGTGAGACTAGGATGCAAATGCTTGATTAACAGGGCTCCTGGAATCTAAAAAAAGTTTTAGTTAAACAGTTTTGACAGCTAGGTATGGCTGTATGATTTAAGATTAAATAGTCGGGTGAGCCTGTTTGGCTTTGACTTGCGCCCCCAGGATGCAAATACTGGATTAACAGGGTTCCTGGTATCTGAGACAAGTTTTGTTCAAGCAGTTTTGGCGGCCAGATGGGGCTGTATGTTTTAAGATTTAATAGTCGGGTGAGACTATTTGGCTTTTACTTGCTCCCCTACGCTGCAATTGCTAGATTAACAGGGCTCCTGGTATCCATGACAAGTTTTGATAAAGCAGCTTTGGCAGGCAGATGGGGCTGTTTGTTTTAAGATTAAATTGTTGGATGAGCCTGTTTGGCTTTGAACTTCTCCCCTAGGCTGCACACGCCAAATTGGCAGGGCTCCTGGTAACTGAGACAAGGTTTGGTAAAACAGTTTTGACAGCTGGGCAAGACTGTATGTCTTCAGATTAAGTATTGGGGTGAGTCTGTTTGGCTTTGTCTTGCGCCCCCAAGATGCAAATGCTGGATTAACAGGGTTTTGGGACAAGTTTTGGTAAGGCAATTTTGAGTTCCAGGTCAAGCTGAATGTTTTACGACTTTATAGTCGGGTGAGGCTATTTGGCTATCACTTGCTATCCTAGGCTCCACATGCCTGATTGGCGGGGCTCCTGGAATCTAAGACAAAGTTTGGTAAAACAGTTTTGAGAGCTAGGCAAGACTGTATGTTTTAAGATTAAAGAGTCGGGTGAGCCTGTTTGGCTTTGGCTTGCGCCCCTAGGATGCAAATGCTGGATTGGTTCCTGGTATCTGAGACAAGTTTTGGTAAGGCAATTTTGAGTTCCAGGTGAGGCTGAATGTGTTAAGACTTAATAGTCGTATGAGTCTATTTTGCTTTGACTTGCTCCCCCAAGCAGCAAATTCTAGATTAACAGGGCTCCTGGAATCTAAAAAAGTTTTAGTTAAACAGTTTTGACAGCTAGGTATGGCTGTATGATTTAAGATTAAATAGTCGGGTGAGCCTGTTTGGCTTTGACTTGCGCCCCTAGGATGCAAATACTGGATTAACAGGGTTCCTGGTACCTGAGATAAGTTTTGTTCAAGCAGTTTTGGCGGCCAGATGGGGCCGTATGTTTTAAGATTTAATAGTCGGGTGAGACTATTTGGCTTTGACTTGCTACCCTAGGCTGCAAGTGCTAGATTAACAGAGATCCTTGTATCTGAGACAAGTTTCGGTAAAGCAATTTTGACTTCGAGGTGAGGCTGTATGTTTTAGGATTAAATAGTCGAATGAGCCTGTTTGGCTTTGACTTGCTCCTCTAGACACCACATGCCAGATTGGCGGGGCTCCGGGCATCTAAGACAAGGTTTGGTAAAACAGTTTTGACAGCTAGGCAAGACTGTATGATTTAGGATTAAATAGTCGGTTGAGCCTGTTTGGCTTTGACTTGCTCCCCTAGGCTGCAAATGCCAGATTAACAGGGATCCTGGTATCTAAGAAGAGTTTTGGTAAACCAGTTTTGGCAGCCAGATGGGGCTGTTTGTTTTAAGATTAAATTGTAGGGTGAGCCTGTATGACTGTGACTTTCGCCCTCAGGATGCAAATACTGGATTAACAGGGCTCCTGGTATATGAGACAAGTTTTGGTAAAGCAGTTTTGTCGTCGAGATGGGGTAGTACGTTTTAAGATTTAATAGTCGGATGAGCTTGTTTGGCTTTGACTTGCTCCTCTAGGCACCACATGCCAGATTGGCGGGGCTCCTGGCATCTAAGACAAGGATTGGTAAAACAGTTTTGACAGCTAGGCAAGACTGTATGTTTTAAGATTTAATTGAAGGGTGAGCCCTGTTTCTCTTTAAGCTTCTCCCCTTGGCTGCACACGCCAGATTGGCAGGGCTCCTGGTATCTGAGACAAGGTTTGGTAAAACAGTTTTGACAGCTAGGTCAGCCTACATGTTTGAAGGTTAAATAGTCGGGTGAGCCTGTTTGGCTTTGACTTGCTCCCCTAGGATGCAAAAGCTGGAATAACAGGGTTCCTGGCATCTGAGACAAGTTTCGCTAAAGCAATTTTGACTTCCAGGTGAGGCTGTATGTTTTAAGACTTAATAGTCGGTTGAGACTATTTGGCTTTGACTTGCTCCCCTAGGCGGCACATGCCAGATTGGCATGGCTCCTGGAATCTAAAAAAAGTTTTAGTAAAATAGTTTTGACAGCCAGATAGGGCTGTTTATTTTAAGATTAAATTGTAGGGTGAGCCTGTATGACTTTGACTTGCGCCCTCAGGATGCAAATACTAGATTAACAGGGCTCCTGGTATCTGAGACAAGTTTTGTTAAAGCAGTTTTGTCGGCCAGATGGGGCTGTATGTTTTAAGATTTAATAGTCGGGTGAGACTAGGCTGCAAATGCCCGATTAACAGGGCTCAATTGCTAGATTAACAGGGCTCCTGGTATCCATAACAAGTTTTGATAAAGCAGCTTTGGCAGCCAGATGGGGCTGTTTGTTTTAAGATTAAATTGTAGGATGAGCCTGTTTGGCTTTGAACTTCTCCCTTAGGCTGCACACGCCAGATTGACAGGGCTCCTGGTAACTGAGACAAGGATTGGTAAAACAGTTTTGACAGCTAGGCAAGACTGTATGTTTTAAGATTTAATTGAAGGGTGAGCCCTGTTTGGCTTTAAGCTTCTCCCCTTGGCTGCACACGCCAGATTGGCAGGGCTCCTGGTATCTGAGACAAGGTTTGGTAAAACAGTTTTGACAGCTAGGTCAGCCTACATGTTTGAAGGTTAAATAGTCCGCTGAGCCTGTTTGGCTCTGTCTTGCGCCCCTAGGATGCAAATGCTGGATTAACAGGGTTCCTGGTATCTGAGACTAGTATTGATAAGGCTATTTTGAGATCTAGGTCAGGCTGAATGTTTTAAGACTTAAGAGTCGGGTGAGGCTATTTGGCCTTGACTTGCTCCCCTAGGCGGGACATGCCAGATTGGTGGGGATCCTGGAATCTAAAAAAAGTTTTGGTAAAACAGTTTTGACAGCTAGATTAGGCTGAATGTTTTAAGATTAAATAGTCGGGTGAGCCTGTTTGACTTTGACTTGCGCCCCCAGGATGCAAATACTGGATTAACAGGGTTCCTTGTATCTGAGACAAGTTTTGTTCAAGCAGTTTTGGCGGCCAGATGGGGCTGTATGTTTTAAGATTTAATAGTCGGGTGAGGCTATTTGGCTTTGCCTTGCTCTCCTAGACGGCACATGCCAGATTGGTGGGGCTCCTGGAATCTAAAAAAAGTTTTGGTAAAACAGTTTTGACAGCTAGGTAAGGCTGTGTGTCTTAAGATTAAATAGTCGGGTGAGACTGTTTGACTTTGACTTGCGCCCCCACAATGCAAATACTGGATTAACACGGTTCCTGGTATCTGAAACAAGTTTTGGTAAGGCCATTTTGAGTTACAGGTGAGGCTGAATGTGTTAAGACTTAATAGTCAGGTGAGACTATTTTGCTTTGACTTGCTCCCCTAGGTTGCAAATGCTAGATTAACAGGGCTCCTGGTATCTAAGACAAGTTTTGGTAAAGCAGTTTTGGCAGCCAGATGGGGCTGTATGTTTTAAGATTAAATTGTCGGGTGAGCCTGTTTGGCTTTGAACTGCGCCCCTAGGTTGCAAATGCTATATTAACAGGGCTCCTGGTATCTAAGACAAGTTTTGGTAAAGCAGTTTTGGCAGCCAGATGGGGCTGTATGTTTTAAGATTAAATTGTCGGATGAGCCTGTTTGGCTTTGACTTGCTCCTCTAGGCTCCACATGCCAGATTGGCGGGGCTCCAGGCATCTAAGACAGGGTTTGGTAAAACAGTTTTGACAGCTAGGCAAGGCAGTATGTTTTAAGATTAAATAGTCGGTTGAGCCTGTTTGGCTTTGACTTGCTCCCCTAGGCTGCAAATGCCAGATTAACAGGGCTCCTGGTATCTAAGACAAGATTTGGTAAAGCAGTCTTGGCAGCGAGAAGGGGCTGTTTGTTTTAAGATTGAATTGTAGGGTGGGCCTGTATGACTTTGACTTGCGCCCTCAGGATGCAAATACTGGATTAACAGGGCTCCTGGTATCTGAGACAAGTTTTGGTAAAGCAGTTTTGTCGGCCAGATGGGGTTGTATGTTATAAGATTTAATAGTCGGGTGAGACTATTTGGCTTTGACTTGCTACCCTAGGCTGCAAATCCTAGATTAACGGAGATCCTTGTATCTGAGACAAGTTTCGGTAAAGCAATTTTGACTTCCAGGTGAGGCTGTATGTTTTAGGATTAAATAGTCGGATGAGCCTGTTTGGCTTTGACTTGCTCCGCTAGGCTCCACGTGCCAGATTGGCGGGGCTCCTGGCAACTAAGACAAGGTTTGGTAAAACAGTTTTGACAGCTAGGCAAGACTGTACGTTTTAAGATAAAATTGTAGGGTGAGCCCTGTTTGGCTTTAAACTTCTCCCCTAGGCTGCACACGCCAGATTGGCAGGGCTCCTGGTATCTGAGACAAGGTTTGGTAAAACAGTTTTGACAGCTAGGCCAGGCTACATGTTTGAAGGTTTAATAGTCGGGTGAGCCTGTTTGGCTTTGACCTGCTCCCCTAGGATGCAAAAGCTGGAATAACAGGGTTCCTGGCATCTGAGACAAGTTTCGGTAAAGCAATTTTGACTTCCATGTGAGGCTGTATGTTTTAAGACTTAATAGTCGGTTGAGACTATTTGGCTTTGACTTGCTCCCCTAGGCGGCACATGCCAGATTGGCAAGGCTCCTGGAATCTAAAAAAAGTTTTAGTAAAACAGTTTTGACAGCCAAATGGGGCTGTTTGTTTTAAGATTAAATTTTAGGGTGAGCCAGTATGACTTTGACATTCGACCTCAGGATGCAAATACTGTATTAACAGGGTTCCTGGTATCTGAGACAAGTTTTGGTAAAGCAGTTTTGGCGGCCAGATGGGGTTGTATGTTTTAAGATTTAATAGTCGGGTGAGACTATATGGCTTTGACTTGCTACTCTAGGCTGCAAATGCTAGATTAACAGAGATCCTTGTGTCTGAGACAAGTTTCGGTTAAGCAATTTTTACTTCCAGGTGAGGCTATATATATTAGGATTAAATAGTCGGATGAGCCTGTTTGGCTTTGACTTGCTCCTCTAGGCTCCACATGCCTCATTGGCGGGGCTCCTGGAATCTAAGACAAGGTTTGGTAAAACAGTTTTGACAGCTAGGCAGGACTGTATGTTTTAAGATTAAATAGTCGGTTGAGCCTCTTTAACTTTGACTTGCGCCCCTAGGATGCAAATGCTGGATTAACAGGGTTCCCGGTATTTGAGACAAGTTTTGGTAAAGCAGTTTTGGCGGCCAGATGGGGCTGTATGCTTAAAGGTTAAATAGTCGGGTGAGCCTGTTTGGCATTGACTTGCTCCCCTAGGATGCAAGAGCTGGAATAACAGGGTTCCTGGCATCTGAGACAAGTTTCGAAAAGGCAATTTTGACTTCCAGATGAGGCTGTATGTTTAACGACTTAATAGTCGGTTGAGACTATTTGGCTTTGACTTGCTCCCCTAGGCGGCACATGCCAGATTGGCAAGGCTCCTGGAATCTAAAAAAAGGTTTAGTAGAACAGTTTTGTCAGCCAAATGGGGCTGTTTGTTTTAAGATGAAATTGTAGGGTGGGCCTTTATGACTTTGACTTGCGCCCCAGGATGCAATTACTGGATTAACAGGGCTCCTGGTATCTGAGACAAGGTTTGGTAAAACAGTTTTGACAGCTAGGCAGGACTGTATGTTTTAAGATTAAATAGTCGGTTGAGCCTCTTTAACTTTGACTTGCGCCCCGAGGATGCAAATGCTGGATTAACAGGGTTCCCGGTATCTGAGACAAGTTTTGGTAAAGCAGTTTTGGCGGCCAGATGGGGCTGTATGTTTTAAGATTTATTAGTCGGCTGAGGCTATTTGGCTTTGACTTGCTCCCCTACGCTGCAAATGCTAGATTAACAGGGCTCCTGGTATCCATAACAAGTTTTGATAAAACAGCTTTGGCAGTCAGATGGGACTGTTTGTTTAAAGATTAAATTGTAGGGTGAGCCTGTTTGGCTTTGAACTTCTCCCCTAGGCTGCACACGCCAGATTGGCAGGGCTCCTGGTAACTGACACAAGGTTTGGTAAAACAGTTTTGACAGCTAGGCAAGACTGTATGTTCTCAGATTAAATAGTCGGATGAACATGTTTGGCTTTGTCTTGCGGCCCTAGGATGCAAATGCTGGATTAACACGGTTCCTGGTATCTGAGACAAGTTTTGGTAAGGCAATTTTGAGTTCCAGGTCAGGCTGAATGTTTTAAGATTTAAGTGTCGGGTGAGACTATTTGGCTTTGACTTGCTCCCCTAGGCGGCACATGCCAGATTGGTGGGGATCCTGGAATCTAAAAAAAGTTTTGGTAAAACAGTTTTGACAGCTAGGTAAGACTGAATGTTTTAAGATTAAATAGTCAGGAGAGCCTGCTTGACTTTGACTTGCGCCCCCAGGATGCCAATACTGCATTAACAGGGTTTCTGGTATCTGAGACAAGTTTTGGTAAGGCAATTTTGAGTTACAGGTGAGGCTGAATGTTTTAAGACGTAATAGTCGGGTGAGGCTATTTGGCTTTGACTTGCTCCCCTAGGCGGCACATGCCAGAGTGGCGGGGCTCCTGGAATCTGATAGATGTTTTGGTAAAGCAGTTTTGGCAACCAGATGGGACTGTGTGTTTTCAGATTGGATAATGATCTCAGACTAATTGGCTTCGACTTGATCCCCTAGGCTGCAAATGCCAGATTGGCAGGGTTTTGGTAGAGCAGTTTTGGCGGTCAGATGGGACTGTATGTTTTAGTATTGAATAGTCGGGTGAGCCTGTTTTGCTTTGACTTGCTGCCCTAGGCTGCACATGCCAGATTGGCAGGGCTCCTGGTATCTGAGACAAGTTTTGGTAAAGCAGTTTTGGCGGCCAGATGGGGTTGTATGTTTTAAGATTTAATAGTCGGGTGAGACTAGGCTGCAAATGCTAGATTATCAGGGATCTTTGTATCTGAGACAAGTTTCGGTAAAGCAATTTTGACTTCCAGGTGAGGCTGTATGTTTTAGGATTAAATAGTCGGTAAGATGCAAATGCTGGGTTAACACGGATCCTGGTATCTAAAACAAGTTTTGGTAAGGCAATTTTCAGATCCAGGTGAGGCTGAATGTTTTAAGACTTAATAGTCGGGTGAGACTTTTTGGCTTTGACTTGCTCCCCTAGGCGGCACATGCCAGATTGGCGAGGCTCCTGGAATCTAAGACAAGGTTTCGTAAAACAGTTTTGACTGCTAGGCAAGACTGTATGTCTGAAGATTAAAGAGTCGGGAGAGCCTGTTTGGCTTTGACTTGCGCCCCTAGGATGCAAATGCTGGATTAACAGGGTTCCTGGTATCTGAGACAAGTTTTGGTAAGGCAATTTTGGCGGCCAGATGGGGCTGTATCTTTTAAGATTTAATAGTCGGGTGAGGCTATTTGGCTTTGACTTGCTCCCCTAGGCTGCAAATGCTAGATTAACAGGGCAACCAGATGGGACTGTGTGCTTTCAGGTTGGATAATGAGGTCAGACTAATTGGCTTTGACTTGATCCCCTTGGCTGCCAATGCCAGATTGGCAGGGTTTTGGTAGAGCAGTTTTGGCGGCCAGATGGGACTGTATGTTTTCGTATTAAATGGTCGGGTGAGCCTGTTTTGCTTTGACCTGCTTCCCTAGGCTGCACATGCCAGATTGGCAGGGCTCCTGATATCTGAAACAAGTTTTGGTAAAGCAGTTTTGGTGGCAGGTGGGGCTGTATGTTTTAAGATTTAATAGTCGGGTGAAACTATTTGGCTTTGACTTGCTCCCCTAGGCTGCCAATTCTAGATTAACAGGGCTCCTGTTATCTAAGACAAGTTTTGGTAAAGCAGTTTTGGCAGCCAGATGGGGCCATTTGTTTTAAGAATAAATTGTTGGGTGAGCCCTGTTTGGCTTTGAACTTCTCCCCTAGGCTGCACACGCCAGATTGGCAGGGCTCCTGGTATCTGAGACAAGGTTTGGTAAAACAGTTTTGACAGCTAGGTCAGGCTACATGTTTGAAGGTTAAATAGTCGGGTGAGCCGGTTTGGCTTTTACTTGCTCCCCTAGGATGCAAGTGCTGGAGTAACAGGGTTCTTGGCATCTGAGACAAGTTTCGGTAAAGAAATTTCGACTCACAGGAGATGCTGTATGTTTTAAGACTTAATAGTCGGGTGAGACTATTTGGCTTTGACTTGCTCCCCTAGGCGGCACATGCCAGATTGGCAAGGCTCCTGGAATCTAAAAAAAGTTTGAGTAAAACAGTTTTGACAGCCATATGGGGCTGTGTGTTTTAAGATTAAATTGTTGGGTGAGCCTGTTTGACTTTGACTTGCGCCCCCAGGATGCAAATACTGGATTAACAGGGTTCCTGGTATCTGAGACAGGTTTTGGTAAATAAGTTTTTACGGCCAGATGGGGATATATGTTTTAAGATTTAATAGTCGGGTGATTAGATTAACAGGGTTCCTGGTATCTGAGGCAAGTTTTGGTAAATCAGTTTTGGCGGCCAGATGGGGCTATATTTTTTAGGATTAAATAGTCGGATGAGCCTGTTTGGCTTTGACTTGCTCCCCTAGGCTGCACATGCCAGATTGGCGGGGCTCCTGGAATCTAAGACAAGTGTTGGCAAAACAGTTTTGAATGCTAGGTAAGGCTGTATGTTTTAAGATTAAATAGTCGGGTGAGCGTGCTTGGCTTTGTCTTGCGGCCCTAGAATGCTAATGCTGGATTAACAGGGTTCCTGGTATCTGAGACAAGTTTTGGTAAGGCAATTTTGAGTTCCAGGAGAGGCTGAATGTTTTAAGACTTAAGAGTCGGGTGGGGCTATTTGGCTTTGACTTGCTCCCCTAGGCGGCAAATGCCAAATTGGTGGGGATCCTGGAATCTAAAAAAAATTTTGGTAAAACAGTTTTGACAGCTAGGTAAGACTGAATGTTTTTAGATTAAATAGTCAGGTGAGCCTGTTTGACTTTGACTTGCGCCCCCAGGATGCAAATACTGCATTAACAGGGTTTCTGGTATCTGAGACAAGTTTTGGTAAGGTAATTTTGAGTTACAGGTGAGGCTGAATGTTTTAAGACGTAATAGTCGGGTGAGGCTATTTGGCTGTGACTTGCTCCCTTAGGCGGCACATGCCAGATTGGCGGGGCTCCTGGAATCTGATAGATGTTTTGGTAAAGCAGTTTGGCAACCAGATGGGACTGTGTGTTTTCAGATTGGATAATGATCTCAGACTAATTGGCTTTGACTTGATCCCCTTGGCTGCAAATGCCAGATTGGCAGGGTTTTGGTAAAGCAGTTTTGTCAGCCAGATGGGGTTGTATGTTTTAAGATTTAATAGTCGGGTGAGACTAGGCTGCAAATGCTAGATTATCAGGGATCCTTGTATCTGAGACAAGTTTCGGTAAAGCAATTCTTACTTCCAGGTGAGGCTGTATGTTTTAGGATTAAACAGTCGGATGAGCCTGTTTGGCTTGGACTTGCGCCCCTACGATGCAAATGCTGGTTAACAGGGTTCCTGGTATCTGAGACAAGTATTGGTAAGGCAAATTTTGAGTTCCAGGTGAGGCTGAATGTATTAAGACTTAATAGTCGGGTGAGACTATTTGGCTTTGACTTGCTCCCCTAGGCGGCACATGCCAGATTGGCGGGGCTCCTGGAATCTAAGACAAGTTTTAGTAAAACAGTTTTGTCAGCCAGATGGGGCTGTTTGTTTTAAGATTAAATTGTAGGGTGAGCCTGTATGATTTTGACTTGCGCCCCCAGGATGCAAATACTGGATTAACAGGGTTCCTGGTATCTGAGACAAGTTTTGGTAAAGCAGTTTTGTCAGCCAGATGGGGTTGTATGTTTTAAGATTTAATAGTCGGGTGAGACTAGGCTGCAAATGCTAGATTATCAGGGATCCTTGTATCTGAGACAAGTTTCGGTAAAGCAATTCTTACTTCCAGGTGAGGCTGTATGTTTTAGGATTAAACAGTCGGATGAGCCTGTTTGGCTTTGACTTGCGCCCCTAGGATGCAAATGCTGGAATAACAGGGTTCCTGGTATCTGAGACAAGTTTTGGTAAATCAGTTTTGGCGGCCAGATGGTTATATATGTTTTAAGATTTAATAGTCGGGTGAGCCTGTTTGGCTTTGACTTGCGCCCCTAGGATGCAAAAGCTGGATTAACAGGGTTCCTGGGATCTAAGACAAGTTTTGGTAAGGCAATTTTGAGTTCCAGCTGAGGCTGAATGTGTTAAGACTTAATACTCGGGTGAGTCTATTTTGCGTTAATTCGCTCCCCTAGGCTGCAAATGCTAGATTAACAGGGCTCCTGGTATCAAAGACAAGTTTCGGTAAAGCAATTTTGACTTCCAGGGGAGGCTGTATGTTTTAGGATTAAATAGTCGGATGAGCCTGTTGGGCTTTGACTTGCGCCCCTAGGATGCAAATGCTGGATTAACAGGGTTCCTGGTATCTGAGACAAGTTTTGGTAAGGCAATTTTGAGTTCCAGGTGAGGCTGAATGTTTTAAGACTTAATAGTCGGGTGAGGCTATTTTGCTTTTCCATAGGCTGGAAATGCTAGATTAACAGGGCTCCAGGTTTCTAAGACAAGTGTTGGTAAAGCAGTTTTGGCAGCCAGTTGGGGCTATATGTTTTAAGATTAAATTGTCGGGTGGGCATTTTGGGCTTTGAACTGCGCCCCTACGATGCACATGCTGGATTAACAGGGTTCCTGGTATCTGAGACAAGTTTTGGTAAGGCAATTTTGAGTTCCAGGTGAGACTGAATGTGTTAAGCCTTAATGGTCGGGTGAGGCTATTTTGCTTTTCCATAGGCTGGAAATGCTAGATTAACAGGGCTCCAGGTTTCTAAGACAAGTGTTGGTAAAGCAGTTTTGGCAGCCAGTTGGGGCTATATGTTTTAAGATTAAATTGTCGGGTGGGCATTTTGGGCTTTGAACTGCGCCCCTACGATGCACATGCTGGATTAACAGGGTTCCTGGTATCTTAGACAAGCTTTGGGAAGGCAATTTTGAGTTCCAGGTGAGACTGAATGTGTTAAGACTTAATAGTCGGGTGAGGCTGTTTTGCTTTGACTTGCTCCCCTTGACTGCAAATGCTAGATTAACAGGGCTCCTGGTTGCTAAGACAAGCTTGCGTAAAGCAATTTTGACTTCCAGCTGAGGCTGTATGTTTTAGGATTAAATAGTCGGATGAGCCTGTTTGGCTTTGACTTGGTCCTCTAGGCTCCACATGCCAGATTGGCGGGGCTCCTGGAATCTCAGACAAGGTAAAGCAGTTTTGGCAGCCAGATGGGGCTGTATGTTTTAAGATTAAATAGTCGGGTGAGCGTGCTTGTCTTTGACTTGCGCCCCTAGGATGCAAATGCTGGAATAACAGGGTTCCTGGTATCTGACACAAGTTTTGGTAAAGCAGTTTTGGCGGCCAAATGGGGTTGTATGTTTTAAGATTTAATAGTCGGGTGAGACTATTTGGCTTTGACTTGCTACCCTAGGCTGTAAATGCTAGGTTAACAGAGATCCTTGTATCTGAGACAAGTTTCGTTAAAGCAATTTTGACTTCCAGCTGTGGCTGTATGTTTTTGGATTAAATAGTGGGATGAGCCTGTTTGGCTTTGACTTGCTCCTCTAGGCCCCACTTGGCAGATTGGCGGGGCTCCTGGAATCTAAAAAAAGTTTTAGTAAAACAGTTTTGACAGCCAGATGGGGCTGTTTTTTTTAAGATTAACTTGTAGGGTGAACCTGTATGACTTTGACTTGCGCCCCAGGATGCAAATACTGTATTAACAGGGTTCCTGGTATCTGAGACAAGTTTTGATAAATCTGTTTTGGTGGCCAGATGGGGCTATATGTTTTAGGATTAAATAGTCGGATGAGCCTGTTTAGCTTTGACTTGCTCCCCTAGGCTGCACATGCCAGATTGGCGGGGCTCCTGGAATCTAAGACACGTTTTGGTAAAACAGTTTTGACAGCTAGGTAAAGCTGTATGTTTTAAGATTGTAACGAACACGACGGCAACGCTGGGCACGTCTCGCCTAACACTCGTGTTGTGTATTGGGAGCGTACTCCATCTACGGGTTCCGACCGTGCTCAGGGAAGGGGCGTGGGTTCTTTGCTCCCTAACACACTCGACGCGTCAAATATAATAAAGAAAAAAAAGTAGACAGAGTTAAGGAATGACGGTATACCACGATATATAAGAAGAGACTACGATCTGCAATCAGAATATATCATATAGAGCCGAGGAGCTAAGATGTTGGCTACCCCCGGTCTTTACCCGCCCTACCTGTAGCTGCATCTGTGATTGTCTTTGCAACTACCCTTTCATAAGCGATATTATTTACCTAAGGTGCCCAAAAAGGAATTAAGATTTCATTTTATCATATAATTGTATTCCTAGAAATTTTAAATTCATGATCGTACTTCATTATACATTACGTGAAAAGAACAAATCTTATTACTTTCTATAAAACTAAACTCGATCTGGGCAAAAACACACATGAATGAGATTACACTCCGAAAGTGATAGTAAGTTAAACCACTTCTGATCTGAATGATTCACAAAAAAATTATCTGTAATTACGAAGGCTGATTCGGAGTACACCCGCTGACTATAACCACGATTCAAACAATACGTACAATTTGATAAGCTGGCTTATAACCTTTTTTTTTCACACAGTACTCACTACTTTAGTATAATCCAACGATGTCAGCAGGCCTGTTGACGACGATGATGGGCTGTGGAATCTTAATTGTACTGTGTAACGTAGGAATATAGTAGTCAGCGACATATACACGCTAAATCAGGATCAAAAGACAATGTCAGTGATATAAAACGGAAAAAATTTCAATTTAAATTTCATGAGTACTTATGCCCTTCGCTTATACCTACGGCCAGTATGCCGTTTAACAATTATATCAGATGTTGTAAATCCGAGTGTGGGTGCGCACTGGTTAGCTATCCACCAGATCTGCGCTCAAGAATGTCCGGGCATCGATGGGTCGAACACGTGGTCAAGTTGGCCGCCTGTGCATGCAGCAAAAACTATTGGTTAGCGAGGTTCAAAGCTTATTTTCAGAAAATGAGACAATGCTGAAATCTTGGTTCGGCCTTAGGAAATTAGATCCCTGCTACCAGTGTAGATTGTCGCTATTTGGTGCTTTGGGCTTTGGCTTTGGCTTCGACAAGGAATACGCGCTATGCGTAATTTTTATTTTTGGCTCGCAATAACGCGGCGCCGCAATTTAGCCTGCACTTTCCTACGACTTCCACACACAGGAATGGCAGATTTGTCAAAACGTCCGAATTCTGAAATTTTTCTTCCAGCTGAGGCTGTATGTTTTAGGATTAAATGGTCGTATGAGACTGTTTGGCTTTGACTTGCGCCCCTAGGATGCAAATGCTGGATTAACAGGGTTCCTGGTATCTTAGACAAGTTTTGGGAAGGCAATTTTGAGTTCCAGGTGAGACTGAATGTGTTAAGACTTAATAGTCATGTGAGCCTGTTTGGCTTTGACTTGCTCCCCTAGGCTGCATTTGCCAGATTGGCGGGGCTCGTGGAATCTAAGACAAGTTTTGCTTAAACAGTTTTGACAGCTAGATAAGGCTGCACGTATTAAGATTAAATAGTCAAGTGAGTGTGTTTGGCTTTGACTTGCATCCCTAAGATGCAAATGCTGGAATAACAGGGTTCCTGATATCTGAGACAAGTTTTGGTAAATAAGTTTTGGCGGCCAGATGGGGCTATATGTTTTAATATTTAATAGTCGGATGAGCCTGCTTGGCTTTGACTTGGTCCTCTAGGCTCCACATGCCAGATTGGCGGGGCTCCTGGAATCTAAGACATGGTTTGGTAAAACAGATTTGACAGCTAGGCAAGACTGTATGTCTTAAGATTAAAGAGTCTGGAGAGCCTGTTTGTCTTTGACTTGCGCCCCTAGGATGCAAATGCTGGATTAACAGGGTTCCTGGTATCTGAGACAAGTTTTGGTAAGGCAATTTTGGCGGCCAGATGGGGCTGTATCTTTTAAGATTTAATAGTCGGTTGAGGCTATTTGGCTTTGACTTGATCCCCTAGGCTGCAAATGCCAGATTGGCAGGGTTTGGTAGAGCAGTTTTGGCGGCCAGATGGGACTGTATGTTTTAGTATTAAATAGTCGGGTGAGCCTGTTTTGCTTTGACCTGCTCCCCTAGGCTGCACATGCCAGATTGGCAGGGCTCCTGGAATCTGAGACAAGTTTTTTTAAAGCAGTTTTGGCGGCCAGATAGGGTTGTATGTTTTAAGATTAAATTGATTAACAGGGATCCTTGTATCTGAAACAAGTTTCGGTAAAGCAATTTTTACTTCCAGGTGAGGCTGTATGTTTGAGGATTAAATAGTCGAATGAGCCTGTTTGGCTTTGACTTGCGCCCCTAGGATGCAAATGCTGGTTAACAGGATTCCTGGTATCTGAGACAAGTTTTGGTAAGGCAATTTTGAGTTCCAGGTGAGGCTGAATGTATTAAAACTTAATAGTCGGGTGAGACTATTTGGCTTTGATTTGCTCCCCATCTAAAAAAAGTTTTAGTAAAACAGTTTTGACAGCCAGAAGGGGCTGTTTGTTTTAAGATTAAATTGTAGGGTGAGCCTGTATGATTTTGACTTGCATCCCTAAGATGCAAATGCTGGAATAACAGGGTTCCTGATATCTGAGACAAGTTTTGGTAAATAAGTTTTGGCGGCCAGATGGGGCTATATGTTTTAATATTTAATAGTCGGATGAGCCTGTTTGGCTTTGACTTGGTCCTCTAGGCTCCACATGCCAGATTGGCGGGGCTCCTGGAATCTAAGACATGGTTTGGTAAAACAGATTTGACAGCTAGGCAAGACTGTATGTCTTAAGATTAAAGAGTCTGGAGAGCCTGTTTGTCTTTGACTTGCGCCCCTAGGATGCAAATGCTGGATTAACAGGGTTCCTGGTATCTGAGACAAGTTTTGGTAAGGCAATTTTGGCGGCCAGATGGGGCTGTATCTTTTAAGATTTAATAGTCGGTTGAGGCTATTTGGCTTTGACTTGATCCCCTAGGCTGCAAATGCCAGATTGGCAGGGTTTGGTAGAGCAGTTTTGGCGGCCAGATGGGACTGTATGTTTTAGTATTAAATAGTCGGGTGAGCCTGTTTTGCTTTGACCTGCTCCCCTAGGCTGCACATGCCAGATTGGCAGGGCTCCTGGAATCTGAGACAAGTTTTTTTAAAGCAGTTTTGGCGGCCAGATAGGGTTGTATGTTTTAAGATTAAATTGATTAACAGGGATCCTTGTATCTGAAACAAGTTTCGGTAAAGCAATTTTTACTTCCAGGTGAGGCTGTATGTTTGAGGATTAAATAGTCGAATGAGCCTGTTTGGCTTTGACTTGCGCCCCTAGGATGCAAATGCTGGTTAACAGGATTCCTGGTATCTGAGACAAGTTTTGGTAAGGCAATTTTGAGTTCCAGGTGAGGCTGAATGTATTAAAACTTAATAGTCGGGTGAGACTATTTGGCTTTGATTTGCTCCCCATCTAAAAAAAGTTTTAGTAAAACAGTTTTGACAGCCAGAAGGGGCTGTTTGTTTTAAGATTAAATTGTAGGGTGAGCCTGTATGATTTTGACTTGCGCCCCCAGGATGCAAATACTGGATTAACAGGGTTCCTGGTATCTGAGACAAGTTTTGGTAAAGCAGTTTTGGCGGCCAGGTGGGGCTGTATGTTTTAAGATTTAATAGTCGGGTGAAACTATTTGGCTTTGACTTGCTCCCCTAGGCTGCAAATTCTAGATTAACAGGGCTCCTGCTATCTAAGACAAGTTTTGGTAAAGCAGTTTTGACAGCTAGGTCAGGCTACATGTTTGAAGGTTAAATAGTCGGGTGAGCCGGTTTGGCTTTGACTTGCTCCCCTAGGATGCAAGTGCTGGAGTAACATGGTTCTTGGCATCTGAGACAAGTTTCGGTAAAGGAATTTTGTCTTCCAGGTGAGGCTGTATGTTTTAAGACTTAATAGTCGGGTGAGAATATTTGGCTTTGACTTGCTCCCCTAGGCGGCACATGCCAGATTGGCAAGGCTCCTGGAATCTAAAAAAAGTTTTAGTAAACGGTTTTGACAGCCAGATGGGGCTGTTTGTTTTAAGATTAAATTGTAGGGTGAGCCTGTATGACTTTGACTTGCGCCCTCAGGATGCAAATACTGGTTTAACAGGGTTCCTAGTATCTGAGACAAGTTTTGGTAAATCAGTTTTAACGGCCAGAAGGGGCTATATGTTTTAAGATTTAATAGACGGGTGAGACTATTTGGCTTGCAAACAAATGCTAGATTAACAGGGTTCCTTGTATCTGAGACAAGTTTTGGTAAATCAGTTTTGGCGGCCAGATGGGGCTATATTTTTTGGGATTAAATAGTCGGATGAGCCTGTTTGGCTTTGACTTGCTCCCCTAGGCTGCACATGCCAGATTGGCGGGGCTCCTGGAATCTAAGACGAGTGTTGGTAAAACAATTTTGAATGCTAGGTAAGGCTGTATGTTTTAAGATAAAATAGTCGGGTGAGCGTGCTTGTCTTGGACTTGCGCCCCTAGGATGGAAATGCTGGAATAACAGGGTTCCTGGTATCTGAGACAAGTTTTGGTAAATCAGTTTTGGCGGCCAGATGGGTCTATATGTTTTAAGATTTAATAGTCGGGTGAGCCTGTTTGGCTTTGACTTGCGCCCCTAGGATGCAAAAGCTGGATTAACCGGGTTCCTGGTATCTGAGACAAGTTTTGGTAAGGCAATCTTGAGTTCCAGCTGAGGCTGAATGTTTTACTCACTACTTTAGTATTATCCAACGATGTCAGCAGGCCTGTTGACGACGATGATGGGCTGTGGAATCTTAATTGTACTGTGTAACGTAGGAATATAGTAGTCAGCGACATATACACGCTAAATCAGGATCAAAAGACAATGTCAGTGATATAAAACGGAAAAAATTTCAATTTAAATTTCATGAGTACTTATGCCCTTCGCTTATACCTACGGCCAGTATGCCGTTTAACAATTATATCAGATGTTGTAAATCCGAGTGTGGGTGCGCACTGGTTAGCAATCCACCAGATCTGCGCTCAAGAATGTCCGCACATCGATGGGTCGAACACGTGGTCAAGTTGGCCGCCTGTGCGTGCAGCAAGAACTATTGGTTAGCGAGGTTCAAAGCTTATTTTCAGAAAATGAGACAATGCTGAAATCATGGTTCGGCCTTAGGAAATTAGATCCCTGCTACCAGTGTAGATTGTCGCTTTTGGTGCTTTGGGCTTTGGCTTTGGCTTCGACAAGGAATACGCGCTATGCGTAATTTTTATTTTTGGCTCGCAATAACGCGGCGCCGCAATTTAGCCTGCACTTTCCTACGACTTCCACACACAGGAATGGCAGATTTGTCAAAACGTCCGAATTCTGAAATTTTTCTTCCAGCTGAGGCTGTATGTTTTAGGATTAAATGGTCGGATGAGACTGTTTGGCTTTGACTTGCGCCCCTAGGATGCAAATGCTGGATTAACAGGGTTCCTGGTATCTTAGACAAGTTTTGGGAAGGCAATTTTGAGTTCCAGGTGAGACTGAATGTGTTAAGAGTTAATAGTCATGTGAGTCTGTTTGGCTTTGACTTGCTCCCCTATGCTGCACATGCCAGATTGGCGGGGCTCGTGGAATCTAAGACAAGTTTTGTTTAAAAAGTTTTGACAGCTAGGTAAGGCTGCATGTATTAGGATTAAATAGTCAAGTGAGTGTGTTTGGCTTTGACTTGCGCCACTAAGATGCAAATGCTGGAATAACAGGGTTCCTGGTATCTGAGACAAGTTTTGGTAAATCAGTTTTGGCGGCCAGATGGGGCTATATGTTTTAATATTTAATAGTCGGATGAGCCTGTTTGGCTTTGACTTGGTCCCCTAGGCTCCACATGCCAGATTGGCGGGGCTCCTGGAATCTAAGACAAGGTTTGGTAAAACAGTTTTGACAGCTAGGCAACACTGTATGTTTTAAGATTAAATAGTCGGTTGAGCCTGTTTGGCTTTGACTTGCGCCCCTAGGATGCAAATGCTGGATTAATAGGGTTCCTGGTATCTGAGACAAGTTTTGGTAAAGCAGTTTTGGCGGCCAGATGGGGCTGTATGTTTTAAGACTTAATAGTCGGGTGAAACTATTTGGCTGTGACTTGCTACCCTAGGCTGAAAATGCTAGATTAACAGAGATCCTTGAATCTGAGACAAGTTTCGGTAAAGCAATTTTGACTTCCAGCTGAGGCTGTATGTTTTAGGATTAAATAGTCGGATGAGCCTGTTTGGCTTTGACTTGGTCCTCTAGGCTCCACATGCCAGATTGGCGGGGCTGCTGGAATCTAAGACAAGGTTTGGTAAAACAGTTTTGACATCTGGGCAAGACTGTATGTTTTAAGATTAAATAGTCAAGTGAGTGTGTTTGGCTTTGACTAGCGCCCCTAAGATGCAAATGCTGGAATAACTGGGTTCCTGGTATCTGAGACAAGTTTTGGTAAGGCAATTTTGGCGGCCAGATGGGGCTGTATCTTTTAAGATTTAATAGTCGGGTGAGGCTATTTGGCTTAGACTTGCTCCCCTAGGCTGCAAATGCTAGATTAACAGGCCAAGCAGATGGGACTATGTGCTTTCAGATTGGATAATGAGGTCAGTCTAATTGGCTTTGACTTGATCCCCTAGGCTGCAAATGCCAGATTGGCAGGGTTTGGTAGAGCAGTTTTGGCGGCCAGATGGGACTGTATGTTTTAGTATTAAATAGTCGGGTGAGCGTGTTTTGCTTTGACCTGCTCCCCTAGTCTGCACATGCCAGATTGGCAGGGCTCCTGGTATCTGAGACAAGTTTTGTTAACGAAGTTTTGGCGGCCAGATGGGGTTGTAAGTTTAAAGATTAAATTGATTAACAGGGATCCTTGTATCTGAGACAAGTTTCGGTAAAGCCATTTTTACTTCCAGGTGAGGCTGTATGTTTTAGGATTAAATAGTCGGATGAGCCTGTTTGGATTTGACTTGCGCCCCTAGGATGCAAATGCTGGTTAACAGGGTTCCTGGTATCTGAGACAAGTTTTGGTAAGGCAATTTTGAGTTCCAGGTGAGGCTGAATGTATTAAGACTTAATAGTCGGGTGAGACTATTTGGCTTTGACTTGCTCCCCTAGGCGGCACATGCTAGATTGGCGGGGCTCCTGGAATCTAGAAAAAGTTTTAGTAAAACAGTTTTGACAGCCAGATGGGTCTGTTTGTTTTAAGATTAAATTGTAGGGTGAGCCTGTATGACTTTGACTTGCGCCCCCAGGATGCAAACACTGGATTAACAGGGTTCCCGGTATCTGAGACAAGTTTTGGTAAATCAGTTTTAACGGCCAGATGGGGCTATATGTTTTAAGATTTAATAGTCGGGTGAGACTATTTGGATTGCAAACAAATGCTAGATGAACAGGGTTCCTGGTATCTGAGACGAGTTTTGGTAAATCAGTTTTGGCGGCCAGATAGGGCTATATTTTTAAGGATTAAATAGTCGGATGAGCCTGTTTGGCTTTGACTTGCTCCCCTAGGCTGCACATGCCAGATTGGCGGGGCTCCTTTAATCTAAGACAAGTGTTAGTAAAACAGTTTTAAATACTAGGTAAGGCTGTATGTTTTAAGATTAAATAGTCGGGTGAGCGTGCTTGGCTTTGACTTGCGCCCCTAGGATGCAAATGCTGGAATAACAGGGTTCCTGGTATCTGAGACAAGTTTTGGTAAGGCAATTTTGAGTTCCAGCTGCGGCTGAATGTGTTAAGACTTAATAGTCGGGTGAGTATATTTTGCTTTAACTCGCTCCCCTAGGCTGCAAATGCTAGATTAACAGGGCTCCTGGTATCAAAGACAAGTTTTGGTAAAGCAGTTTTTGCTGCCATATGGGGCTGTGTGTTTTAAGACTAAATTGATTGACAGGGATCCTTGTATCTGAGACAAGTTTTGGTAAAGCAATTTTGACTTCCAGGTGAGGCTGAATGTTCTAAGACATAATAGTCGTGTGAGCCTGTTTGGCTTTGACTTGCTCCCCTAGGCTGCACATGCCAGATTGGCGGGGCTCGTGGAATCTAAGACAAGTTTTGGTAAAACAGTTTTGACAGCTAGGTAAGGCTGGATTAACAGGGTTCCTGGTATCTGAGACAAGTTTTGGTAAATCAGTTTTGGCGGCCAGATGGGGCTATATTTTTTAGGATTAAATAGTCGGATGAGCCTGTTAGGCTTTGACTGGCTCCCCTAGGCTGCACATGCCAGATTGGCGGGGCTCCTGGAATCTAGGACAACGTTGGTAAAACAGTTTTGACATCTAGGTAAGGCTGAATGTTTTAAGATTTAATAGTCGGGTGAGCGTGCTTGTCTTTGACTTGCGCCCCTAGGATGCAAATGCTGGAATAACAGGGTTCCTGGTATCTGAGTCAAGTTTTGGTAAATCGGTTTTGGCGGCCAGATGGGGCTATATTTTTTAGGGATAAATAGTCGGATGAGCCTGTTAGGCTTTGACTGGCTCCCCTAGGCTGCACATGCCAGATTAGCGGGGCTCCTGGAATCTAGGACAACTTTGGTAAAACAGTTTTGACAGCTAGGTAAGGCTGTATGTTTTAAGATTTAATAGTCGGGTGAGCGTGCTTGTCTTTGACTTGCGCCCCTTGGATGCAAATGCTGGAATAACAGGGTTCCTGGTATCTGAGTCAAGTTTTGGTAAATCGGTTTTGGCGGCCAGATGGGGCTATATGTTTTAAGATTTAATAGTCGGGTGAGCCTGTTTGGCTTTGACTTGCGCCCCTAGGATGCAAATGCTGGATTAACAGGGCTCCTGGTATCTGAGACAAGTTTTGGAAAGGCAATTTTGAGTTCCAGGTGAGGTTGAATGTATTAAGCCTTAATAGTCGGGTGAGACTATTTGGCTTTGACTTTTTCCCCTAGGCGGCAGATGCCAGATTGGCGGGGCTCGTGGAATCTAAGACAAGTTTTGGTAAAACAGTTTTGACAGCTAGGTAAGGCTGGATTAACAGGGTTCCTGGTATCTGAGACAAGTTTTGGTAAATCAGTTTTGGCGGCCAGATGGGGCTATATTTTTTAGGATTAAATAGTCGGATGAGCCTGTTAGGCTTTGACTGGCTCCCCTAGGCTGCACATGCCAGATTGGCGGGGCTCCTGGAATCTAGGACAACTTTGGTAAAACAGTTTTGACAGCTAGGTAAGGCTGAATGTTTTAAGATTTAATAGTCGGGTGAGCGTGCTTGTCTTTGACTTGCGCCCTAGGATGCAAATGCTGGAATAACAGGGTTCCTGGTATCTGAGTCAAGTTTTGGTAAATCGGTTTTGGCGGCCAGATGGGGCTATATTTTTTAGGATTAAATAGTCGGATGAGCCTGTTAGGCTTTGACTGGCTCCCCTAGGCTGCACATGCCAGATTAGCGGGGCTCCTGGAATCTAGGACAACTTTGGTAAAACAGTTTTGACAGCTAGGTAAGGCTGTATGTTTGAAGATTTAATAGTCGGGTGAGCGTGCTTGTCTTTGACTTGCGCCCCTTGGATGCAAATGCTGGAATAACAGGGTTCCTGGTATCTGAGGCAAGTTTTGGTAAATCAGATTTGGCGGCCAGATGGGTCTATATGTTTTAAGATTTAATAGTCGGGTGAGCCTGTTTGGCTTTGACGTGCGCCCCTAGGATGCAAAAGCTGGATTAACAGGGTTCCTGGTATCTGAGACAAGTTTTGGTAAGGCAATTTTGACTTCCAGGGGAGGCTGTATGCTTTAGGATTAAATAGTCGGATGAGCCTGTTTGGCTTTGACTTGCGCCCCTAGGATGCAAATGCTGGATTAACAGGGTTCCTGGTATCTGAGACAAGTTTTGGTAAGGCAATTTTGAGTTCCAGGTGAGGCTGAATGTTTTAAGACTTAATAGTCGTGTGAGCCTGTTTGGCTTTGACTTGCTCCCCTAGGCTGCACATGCCAGATTGGCGGGGCTCGTGGAATCTAAGACAAGTTTTGGTAAAACAGTTTTGACAGCTAGGTAAGGCTGGATTAACAGGGTTCCTGGTATCTGAGACAAGTTTTGGTAAATCAGTTTTGGCGGTCAGATGGGGCTATATTTTTTAGGATTAAATAGTCGGATGAGCCTGTTAGGCTTTGACTGGCTCCCCTAGGCTGCACATGCCAGATTAGCGGGGCTCCTGGAATCTAGGACAACTTTGGTAAAACAGTTTTGACAGCTAGGTAAGGCTGTATGTTTTAAGATTTAATAGTCGGGTGAGCGTGCTTGTCTTTGACTTGCGCCCCTTGGATGCAAATGCTGGAAAAGCAGGGTTCCTGGTA
This sequence comes from Drosophila kanekoi, assembly GCA_037075305.1. Classification (NCBI taxonomy): domain Eukaryota; kingdom Metazoa; phylum Arthropoda; class Insecta; order Diptera; family Drosophilidae; genus Drosophila; species Drosophila kanekoi. The sequence continues at coordinate 110,555 of JBAMCE010000417.1, read as the reverse complement.
TCTGAGTCAAGTTTTGGTAAATCGGTTTTGGCGGCCAGATGGGGCTATATGTTTTAAGATTTAATAGTCGGGTGAGCCTGTTTGGCTTTGACTTGCGCCCCTAGGATGCAAATGCTGGATTAACAGGGCTCCTGGTATCTGAGACAAGTTTTGGAAAGGCAATTTTGAGTTCCAGGTGAGACTGAATGTGTTAAGACTTAATAGTCGGGTGAGGCTATTTTGCTTTGACTTGCTCCCATAGGCTGCAAATGCTAGATTAACAGGCCACCAGGTTTCTAAGAGAAGTGTTGGTAAAGCAGTTTTGGCAGCCAGATGGGGCTGTATGTTTTAAGATTAAATTGTCGGGTGGGCATTTTGGGCTTTGAACTGCGCCCCTACGATGCAAATGCTGGATTAACAGGGTTCCTGGTATCTTAGACAAGTTTTGGGAAGGCAATTTTGAGTTCCAGGTGAGACTGAATGTGTTAAGACTTAATAGTCGGATGAGGCTATTTTGCTTTGACTTGCTCCCCTTGGCTGCAAATGCTAGATTAACAGGGCTCCTGGTTGCTAAGACAAGTTTTGGTAAAGCAATTTTGACTTCCAGCTGAGGCTGTATGTTTTAGGATTAAATAGTCGAATGAGCCTGTTTGGCTTTGACTTGGTCATCTAGGCTCCACATGCCAGATTGGCGGGGCTCCTGGAATCTCAGACAAGGTAAAGCAGTTTTGGCAGCCAGATGGGGCTGTATGTTTTAAGATTAAATTGTCGGATGAGCATTTTGGGCTTTGAACAGCGCCCCTACGATGCAAATGCTGGATTAACAGGGTTCCCGGTATCTGACACAAGTTTTGGTAAAGCAGTTTTGGCGGCCAGATGGGGTTGTATGTTTTAAGATTTAATAGTCGGGTGAGACTATTTGGCTTTGACTTGCTACCCTAGGCTGCAAATGCTAGATTAACAGAGATCCTTGTATCTGAGACAAGTTTCGGTAAAGCAATTTTGACTTCCAGCTGAGGCTGCATGTTTTAGGATTAAATAGTCGGATGAGCCTGTTTGGCTTTGACTTGCTCCCCTAGGCTGCACATGCCAGATTGGCGGGCTCGTGGAATCTAAGACAAGTTTTGTTTAAACAGTTTGGACAGCTAGGTAAGGCTGTATGTATTAAGATTAAATAGTCAAATGAGTGTGTTTGGCTTTGACTTGCGCCCCTATGATGCAAATGCTGGATTAACAGGGTTCCCGGTATCTGACACAAGTTTTGGTAAAGCAGTTTTGGCGGCCAGATGGGGTTGTATGTTTTAAGATTTAATAGTCGGGTGAGGCTATTTGGCTTTGACTTGGTCCTCTAGGCTCCACATGCCAGATTAGCGGGGCTCCTGGAATCTAAGACAAGGTTTAGTAAAACAGTTTTGACAGCTAGGCAAGACTGTATGTTTTAAGATTAAATAGTCGGTTGAGCCTGTTTGGCTTTGACTTGCGCCCCTAGGATGCAAATGCTGGATTAATAGGGTTCCTGGTATCTGAGACAAGTTTTCGTAAAGCAGTTTTGGCGGCCAGATGGGGCTGTATGTTTTAAGATTTAATAGTCGGGTGAAACTATTTGGCTGTGACTTGCTACCCTACGCTGCAAATGCTAGATTAACAGAGATCCTTGTATCTGAAACAAGTTTCGGTAAAGCAATTTTGACTTCCAGCTGAGGCTGTATGTTTTAGGATTAAATAGTCGGATGAGCCTGTTTGGCTTTGACTTGGTCCTCTAGGCTCCACATGCCAGATTGGCGGGGCTCCTGGAATCTAAGACAATGTTTGGTAAAACAGTTTTGACAGCTAGGCAAGAATGTATAATTTAAGATTAAATAGTCGGTTGAGCCTGTTTGGCTTTGACTTGCGCCCCTAGGAAGCAAATGCTGGATTAATAGGGTTCCTGGTATCTGAGACAAGTTTTGGTAAAGCAGTTTTGGCGGCCAGATGGGGCTGTATGTTTTAAGATTTAATAGTCGGGTGAAACTATTTGGCTGTGACTTGCTCCCCAAGGCTGCAAATTCTAGATTAAAAGGGCTCCTGGTATCTAAGATAAGTTTTGGTAAATAAGTTTTGGCGGCCAGATGAAGCTATATGTTTTAGGATTAAATAGTCGGATGAGCCTGTTTTGGCTTTGACTTGCTCCTCTAGGCTCCACATGCCAGATTGACGGGGCTCCTCGAATCTATAAAAAGTTTTAGTAAAACAGTTTTGACAGCCAGATGGGGCTGTTGGTTTTAAGATTAAATTGTAGGATGAGCCCTGTTTGGCTTTGAACTTCCCCCTAGGCTCCACACGCTAGATTGTCAGGGCTCCTGGTATCTGAGACAAGGTTTGGTAAAAGAGATTTGACAGCTAGGTCAGGCTACATGTTTGAAGGTTAAATAGTCGGGTGAGCCTGTTTGGCTTTGGCTTGCTCCTCTAGGCGGCACATGCCAGATTGGCAAGGCACCTGGAATCTAAAAAAAGTTTTAGTAAAACAGTGTTGAAAGCCAGATGGGGCTGTTTGTTTTAAGATTAATGAGTCGGGTGAGCCTGTATGACTTTGACTTGCGCCCCCAGGATGCAAATACTGGATTAACAGGGTTCCGGTTATCTGAGACAAGTTTTGGTACAGCAGTTTTGGCGGCCAGATGGGGCTGTATGTTTTAAGATATAATAGTCGGGTGAAACTATTTGGCTGTGATTTGCTCCCCTAGGATGCAAATGCTGGATTAACAGGGTTCCTGGTATATGACACAAGTTTTGGTAAAGGAGTTTTGGCGGCCAGTTGGCGCTGTTTGTTTTAAGATTAAAATGTAGGGTTAGCCCTGTTTGGCTTTGACTTGCTATCCTAGGCTGCAAATGCTAGATTAACAGGGATCCTTCTATCTGAGACAAGTTTCGGTAAAGCAATTTTGACTTCCAGGGGAGGCTGTATGTTTTAGGATTAAATAGTGGGATGAGCCTGTTTGGCTTTGACTTTCGCCCCTAGGATGCAAATACTGGATTAACAGGGTTCCTGGTATCTGAGACAAGTTTCGGTAAAGCAATTTTGACTTCCAGGGGAGGTTCTATGTTTTAGGATTAAATAGTGGGATGAGCCTGTTTGGCTTTGACTTGCGCCCCTAGGATGCAAATGCTGGATTAACAGGGTTCCTGGTATATGACACAAGTTTTGGTAAAGGAGTTTTGGCGGCCAGTTGGCGCTGTTTGTTTTAAGATTAAAATGTAGGGTTAGCCCTGTTTGGCTTTGACTTGCTATCCTAGGCTGCAAATGCTAGATTAACAGAGATCTTTGTATCTGAGAAAAGTTTCGGTGAAGCAATTTTGACTTCCAGGTGAGGCTGTTTGTTTTAGGATTAAATAGTCGGATGAGCCTGTTTTGGCTTTGACTTGCTCCTCTAGGCTCCACTTGGCAGATTGGCGGGGCTTCTGGAATCTAAAAAAAGTTTTAGTAAAACAGTTTTGACAGCCAGATGGGGCTGTTTGTTTTAAGATTAACTTGTAGGGTGAGCCTGTATGATTTTGACTTGCGCCCCAGGATGCAAATACTGTATTAACAGGGTTCCTGGTATCTAAGACAAGTTTTGGTTAATCAGTTTTGACGGCCAGTTCGGGCTATATGTTTTAAGATTTAATAGTCGGGTGAGACTATTTGGCTTTGTCTTGCTCCCCTAGGCTGCAAATGCCAGATTGGCGGGGCTCCTGGAATCTAAGACACGTTTTGGTAAAACAGTTTTGACAGCTAGGTAAAGCTGTATGTTTTAAGATTGTAACGAACACGACGGCTACGCTGGGCGCGTCTCGCCTAACACTCGTGTTGTGCATTGGGAGCGTACTCCGTCTACGGGTTCCGACCGTGCTCAGGGAAGGGGCGTGGGTTCTTTGCTCCCTAACACACTCGACGCGTCAAATATAATAAAGAAAAAAAAGTAGACAGAGTTAAGGTATGACGGAATACCACGATATATAAGAAGAGACTACGATCTGCAAGCACAATATATCATATAGAGCCGAGGAGCTAAGATGTTGGCTACCCCCGGTCTTTACCCGCCCTACCTGTAGCTGCATCTGTGATTGTCTTTGCAACTACCCTTTCATAAGCGATATTATTTACCTAAGGTGCCCAAAAAGGAATTAAGATTTTATTTTATCATATTATTGTATTCCTGGAAAATTTAAATTCATGATCGTACTTCATTATACATTACGTGAAAAGAACAAATCTTATTACTTTCTAACACACATGAATGAGATTACACTCCAAAAGTGATAGTAAGTTAAACCACTTCTGATCTGAATGATCCACAAAAAAATTATCTGTAATTACGAAGGCTGATTCGGAGTACACCCGCTGTCTATAACCACCATTCAAACAATACGTACAATTTGATAAGCTGGCTTATTACCTTATGTTTTTTTTTTCACACAGTACTCACTACTTTAGTATAATCCAACGATGTCAGCAGGCCTGTTGACGACGATGATGGGCTGTGGAATCTTAATTGTACTGTGTAACGTAGGAATATAGTAGTCAGCGACATATACACGCTAAATCAGGATCAAAAGACAATGTCAGTGATATAAAACGGAAAAAATTGCAATTTAAATTTCATGTGTACTTATGCCCTTCGCTTATACCTACGGCCAGTATGCCGTTTAACAATTATATCAGATGTTGTAAATCCGAGTGTGGGTGCGCACTGGTTAGCTATCCACCAGATCTGCGCTCAAGAATGTCCGGGCATCGATGGGTCGAACACGTGGTCAAGTTGGCCGCCTGTGCGTGCAGCAAGAACTATTGGTTAGCGAGGTTCAAATCTTATTTTCAGAAAATGAGACAATGCTGAAATCTTGGTTCGGCCTTAGGAAATTAGATCCCTGCTACCAGTGTAGATTGTCGCTATTTGGTGCTTTGGGCTTTGGCTTTGGCTTCGACAAGGAATACGCGCTATGCGTAATTTTTATTTTTGGCTCGCAATAACGCGGCGCCGCAATTTAGCCTGCACTTTCCTACGACTTCCACACACAGGAATGGCAGATTTTTCAAAACGTCCGAATTCTGAAATTTTTCTTCCAGCTGAGGCTGTATGTTTTAGGATTAAATGGTCGGATGAGACTGTTTGGCTTTGACTTGGTCCTCTAGGCTCTACATGCCAGATTGGCGGAACTCCTGGAATCTCAGACAAGGTTTGGTAAAAAAGTTTTTACAGCTAGGCACGACTGGTTGTTTTAAGATTAAATATTCGGTTGAGCCTGTTTGGCTTTGACTTGCGCCCCTAAGATGCAAATGCTGGATTATCAGGGTTCCTGGTATCTGAGACAAGTTTTAATAAAGCAGTTTTGGCGGCCAGATAGGGCTGTATGTTTTAAGATTTAATAGTCGGGTGAAACTATTTGGCTGTGACTTGCGCCTCTAGGCTGCAAATTCTAGATTAAAAGGGCTCCTGGTATCTAAGATAAGTTTTGGTAAATCAGTTTTGGCGGCCAGATGGGGCTATATGTTTTAGGATTAAATAGTCGGATGAGCCTGTTTGGCTTTGACTTGCTCCCCTAGGCTGCACATGCCAGATTGGCGGGCCTCCTGGAATCTAAGACACGTTTTGGTAAAACAGTTTTGACAGCTAGGTAAAGCTGTATGTTTTAAGATTGTAACGAACACGACGGCTACGCTGGGCGCGTCTCGCATAACGCTCGTGTTGTGTATTGGGAGCGTACTCCGTCTACGAGTTCCGACCGTGCTCAGGGAAGGGGCGTGGATTCTTTGCTCCCTAACACACTCGACGCGTCAAATATAATAAAGAAAAAAAGTAGACAGAGTTAAGGTATGACGGAATACCACGATATATGAGAAGAGACTACGATCTGCAAGCAGAATATATCATATAGAGCCGAGGAGCTAAGATGTTGGCTACCCCCGGTCTTTACCCGCCCTACCTGTAGCTGCATCTGTGATTGTCTTTGCAACTACCCTTTCATAAGCGATATTATTTACCTAAGGTGCCCAAAAAGGAATTAAGATTTCATTTTATCATATAATTGTATTCCTGGAAAATTTAAATTCATGATCGTACTTCATTATACATTACGTGAAAAGAACAAATCTTATTACTTTCTATAAAACTAAACTCGATCTGGGCAAAAACACACATGAATGAGATTACACTCCGAAAGTGATAGTTAGTTAAACCACTTCTGATCTGAATGATCCACAAAAAAATTATCTGTAATTACGAAGGCTGATTCGGAGTATACCCGCTGACTATAACCACGATTCAAACAATACGTACAATTTGATAAGCTGGCTTATTACCTTATGTTTTTTTTTTTTCACACAGTACTCACTACTTTAGTATAATCCAACGATGTCAGTAGGCCTGTTGACGACGATGATGGGCTGTGAAATCTTAATTGTACTGTGTAACGTAGGAATATAGTAGTCAGCGACATATACACGCTAAATCAGGATCAAAAGACAATGTCAGTGATATAAAACGGAAAAAATTGCAATTTAAATTTCATGTGTACTTATGCCCTTCGCTTATACCTACGGCCAGTATGCCGTTTAACAATTATATCAGATGTTGTAAATCCGAGTGTGGGTGCGCACTGGTTAGCTATCCACCAGATCTGCGCTCAAGAATGTCCGGGCATCGATGGGTCGAACACGTGGTCAAGTTGGCCGCCTGTGCGTGCAGCAAGAACTATTGGTTAGCGAGGTTCAAAGCTTATTTTCAGAAAATGTGACAATGCTGAAATCTTGGTTCGGCCTTAGGAAATTAGATCCCTGATACCAGTGTAGATTGTCGCTATTTGGTGCTTTGGGCTTTGGCTATGGCTTCGACAAGGAATACGCGCTATGCGTAATTTTTATTTTTGGCTCGCAATAACGCGGCGCCGCAATTTAGCCTGCACTTTCCTACGACTTCCACACACAGGAATGGCAGATTTGTCAAAACGTCCGAATTCTGAAATTTTTTTTCCAGCTGAGGCTGTATGTTTTAGGATTAAATGGTCGGATGAGACTGTTTGGCTTTGACTTGGTCCTCTAGGCTCCACATGCCAGATTGGCGGAACTCCTGGAATCTCAGACAAGGTTTGGTAAAATAGTTTTGACAGCTAGGCAAGACTGGATGTTTTAAGATTAAATATTCGGTTGAGCCTGTTTGGCTTTGACTTGCGCCCCTAGGATGCAAATGCTGGATTAACAGGGTTCCTGGTATCTGAGACAAGTTTTGGTAAAGCAGTTTTGGCGGCCAGATGGGGCTGTATGTTTTAAGATTTAATAGCCGGGTGAAACTATTTGGCTGTGACTTGCTCCCCTAGGCTGCAAATTCTAGATTAAAAGGGCTCCTGGTATCTAAAATAAGTTTTGGTAAATCAGTTTTGGCGGCCAGGTGGGGCTATATGTTTTAGGATTAAATAGTCGGATGAGCCTGTTTTGGCTTTGACGTGCTCCTCTAGGCTCCACATGCCAGATTGACGGGGCTCCTGGAATCTATAAAAAGTTTTAGTAAAACAGTTTTGACAGCCAGATGGGGCTGTTTGTCGTAAGATTAAACTGTAGGATGAGCCCTGTTTGGCTTTGAACTTCTCCCCTAGGCTGCACACGCCAGATTGGCAGGGCTCCTGGTATCTGAGACAAGGTTTGGTAAAACAGTTTTGACAGCTAGGTCAGGCTACATGTTTGAAGGTTAAATAGTCGGGTGAGCCTGTTTGGCTTTGACTTGCTCCACTAGGATGCAAATGCTGGAGGAACACGGTTCCTGACATCTGAGACAAGTTTCCGTAAAGCAATTTTGACTTCCAGGTGAGGCTGTATGCTTTAAGACTTAATAGTCGGGTGAGACTATTTGGCTTTGACTTGCTCCCCTAGGCGGCACATGCCAGATTGGCAAGGCTCCTGGAATCTTAAAAAAGTTTTAGTAAAACAGTTTTGACAGCCAGATGGGGCTGTTTGTTTTAAGATTAAAGAGTCGGGTGAGCCTGTATGACTTTGACTTGCGCCCCCAGGATGCAAATACTGGATTAACAGGGTTCCTGGTATCTGAGACAAGTTTTGGTAAGGCAATTTTGAGTTCCAGGTGTGGCTGAATGTTTTAAGACTTAATAGTCGTGTGAGCCTGTTTGGCTTTGACTTGCTCCCCTAGGCTGCACTGCCAGATTGTCTTAAGATTAAATAGTCAAGTGAGTGTGTTTGGCTTTGACATGCGCCCCAAGAATGCAAATGCTGGAATAACAGGGTTCCTGGTGTCTGAGACAAGTTTTGGTAAATCTGTTTTGGCGGCCAGATGGGGCTATATGTTTTAGGATTAAATAGTCGGATGAGCCTGTTTGGCTTTGACTTGCTCCCCTAGGCTGCACATGCCAGATTGGCGGGCCTCCTGGAATCTAAGACACGTTTTGGTAAAACAGTTTTGACAGCTAGGTAAAGCTGTATGTTTTAAGATTGTAACGAACACGACGGCTACGCTGGGCGCGTCTCGCCTAACGCTCGTGTTGTGTATTGGGAGCGTACTCCGTCTACGGGTTCCGACCGTGCTCAGGGAAGGGGCGTGGGTTCTTTGCTGCCTAACACACTCGACGCGTCAAATATAATAAAGAAAAAAAAGTAGACATAGTTAAGGTATGACGGTATACCACGATATATAAGAAGAGACTACGATCTGCAAGCAGAATATATCATATAGAGCCGAGGAGCTAAGATGTTGGCTACCCCCGGTCTTTACCCGCCCTACCTGTAGCTGCATCTGTGATTGTCTTTGCAACTACCCTTTCATAAGCGATATTATTTACCTAAGGTGCCCAAAAAGGAATTAAGATTTTATTTTATCATATAATTGTATTCCTGGAAAATTTAAATTCATGATCGTACTTCATTATACATTACGTGAAAAGAACAAATCTTATTACTTTCTATAAAACTAAACTCGATCTGGGCAAAAACACACATGAATGAGATTACACTCCGAAAGTGATAGTAAGTTAAACCACTTCTGATCTGAATGATCCACAAAAAAATTATCTGTAATTACGAAGGCTGATTCGGAGTACACCCGCTGTCTATAACCACGATTCAAACAATACGTACAATTTGATAAGCTGGCTTATTACCTTATGTTTTTTTTTCACACAGTACTCACTACTTTAGTATAATCCAACGATGTCAGCAGGCCTGTTGACGACGATGATGGGCTGTGAAATCTTAATTGTACTGTGTAACGTAGGAATATAGTAGTCAGCGACATATACACGCTAAATCAGGATCAAAAGACAATGTCAGTGATATAAAACGGAAAAAATTGCAATTTAAATTTCATGTGTACTTATGCCCTTCGCTTGTACCTATATATAACAGATGTTGTAAATCCGAGTGTGGGTGCGCACTGGCTAGCTATCCACCAGATCTGCGCTGAAGATGGGTCGAACACGTGGTCAAGTTGGCCGCCTGTGCGTGCACCAACAACTATTGGTTAGCGAGGCTCAAAGCTTATTTTCAGAAAATGAGACAATGCTGAAATCTTGGTTCGGCCTTAGGAAATTAGATCCCTGCTACCAGTGTAGATTGTCGCTATTTGGTGCTTTGGGCTTAGGCTTTGGCTTCGACAAGGAATACGCGCTATGCGTAAATTTTATTTTTGGCTCGCAATAACGCGGCGCCGCAATTTAGCCTGCACTTTCCTACGACTTCCACACACAGGAATGGCAGATTTGTCAAAACGTCCGAATTCTGAAATTTTTCTTCCAGCTGAGGCTGTATGTTTTAGGATTAAATGGTCGGATGAGACTGTTTGGCTTTGACTTGGTCCTCTAGGCTCCACATGCCAGATTGGCGGAACTCCTGGAATCTCAGACAAGGTTTGGTAAAACAGTTTTGACAGCTAGGCAAGACTGGATGTTTTAAGATTAAATATTCGGTTGAGCCTGTTTGGCATTGACTTGCGCCCCTAGGATGCAAATGCTGGATTAACAGGGTTCCTGGTATCTGAGACAAGTTTTGGTAAAGCAGTTTTGGCGGCCAGATGGGGCTGTATGTTTTAAGATTTAATAGTCGGGTGAAACTATTTGGCTGTGAATTGCTCCCCTAGGCTGCAAATTCTAGATTAAAAGGGCTCCTGGTATCAAAGATAAGTTTTGGTAAATCAATTTTGGCGGCCAGATGGGGCTATATGTTTTAGGATTAAATAGTCGGATGAGCCTGTTTTGGCTTTGACGTGCTCCTCTAGGCTCCACATGCCAGATTGACGGAGCTCCTGGAATCTATAAAAAGTTTTAGTAAAACAGTTTTGACTGCCAGATGGGGCTGTTTGTCTTAAGATTAAATTGTAGAATGAGCCCTGTTTGGCTTTGAACTTCTCCCTAGGCTGCACACGCCAGATTGGCAGGGCTCCTGGTATCTGAGACAAGGTTTGGTAAAACAGTTTTGGCAGCTAGGTCAGGCTACATGTTTGAAGGTTAAATAGTCGGGTGAGCCTGTTTGGCTTTGACTTGCTCCCCTAGGATGCAAATGCTGGAGGAACAGGGTTCCTGACATCTGAGACAAGTTTCGGTAAAGCAATTTTGACTTCCAGGTGAGGCTGTATGCTTTAAGACTTAATAGTCGGGTGAGACTATTTGGCTTTGACTTGCTCCCCTAGGCGGCACATGCCAGATTGGCAAGGCTCCTGGAATCTAAAAAAAGTTTTAGTAAAACAGTTTTGACAGCCAGATGGGGCTGATTGTTTTAAGATTAAAGAGACGGGTGAGCCTGTATGACTTTGACTTGCGCCCCCAGGATTCAAATACTGGATTAACAGGGTTCCTGGTATTTGAGACAAGTTTTGGTTAATCAGTTTTGTCGGCCAGATCGGGCTATATGTTTTAAGATTTAATAGTCGGGTGAGACTATTTGGCTTTATCTTGCTCCCCTAGGCTGCAAATGCTAGATCAACAGGATTCCTGGTATCTGAGACAAGTTTAGGTAAATCAGTTTTGGCGGCCAGATGGGGCTGTTTGTTTTAAGATTAAATTGTAGGGTGAGCCTGTATGATTTTGACTTGCGCCCCCAGGATGCAAATACTGGATTAACAGGGTTCCTGGTATCTGAGACAAGTTTTGGTAAAGCAGTTTTGGCGGCCAGATGGGGCTGTATGTTTTAAGATTTAATAGTCGGGTGAAACTATTTGGCTGTGAATTGCTCCCCTAGGCTGCAAATTCTAGATTAAAAGGGCTCCTGGTATCAAAGATAAGTTTTGGTAAATCAATTTTGGCGGCCAGATGGGGCTATATGTTTTAGGATTAAATAGTCGGATGAGCCTGTTTTGGCTTTGACGTGCTCCTCTAGGCTCCACATGCCAGATTGACGGAGCTCCTGGAATCTATAAAAAGTTTTAGTAAAACAGTTTTGTCTGCCAGATGGGGCTGTTTGTCTTAAGATTAAATTGTAGAATGAGCCCTGTTTGGCTTTGAACTTCTCCCCTAGGCTGCACACGCCAGATTGGCAGGGCTCCTGGTATCTGAGACAAGGTTTGGTAAAACAGTTTTGACAGATAGATCAGGCTACATGTTTGAAGGTTAAATAGTCGGGTGAGCCTGTTTGGCTTTGACCTGCTCCCCTAGGATGCAAATGCTGGAGTAACAGGGTTCCTGGCATCTGAGACAAGTTTCGGTAAAGCAATTTTGACTTCCAGGTGAGGCTGTATGTTTTAAGACTTAATAGTCGGGTGAGACTATTTGGCTTTGACTTGCTACCCTAGGCTGCAAATGCTAGATTAACATGGATCCTTGTATCTGAGACAAGTTTCGGTAAAGCAATTTTGACTTCCAGGGGAGGCTGTATGTTTTAGGATTAAATAGTCGGATGAGCCTGTTTGGCTTTGACTTGCGCCTCTAGAATGCAAATGGTGGATTAACAGGGTTCCTGGTATCAGAGACAAGTTTTGGTAAGGCAATTTTGAGTTCCAGGTGTGGCTGAATGTTTTAAGACTTAATAGTCGTGTGAGCCTGTTTGGCTTTGACTTGCTCCCCTAGGCTGCACTGCCAGATTGTCTTAAGATTAAATAGTCAAGTGTGTGTGCTTGGTTTTGATTGGCGCCCCTAGGATGCAAATGCTGGAATAACAGGGTTCCTGGTATCTGAGACAAGTTTTGGTAAATCAGTTTTTGCGGCCAGATTGGGCTATATGTTTTATTATTTAATAGTCGGGTGAGCTTGTTTGGCTTTGAACTGCGCCCTTAGGATGCAAATGCTGGAATAACAAGGTTCCTGGTATCTGACACAAGTTTTGGTAAAGCAGTTTTGGCGGCCAGATGGCGTTGTATGTTTTAAGATTTAATAGTCGGGTGAGACTATTTGGCTTTGACTTGCTATCCTAGGCTGCAAATGCTAGATTAACAGAGATCCTTGTATCTGAGACAAGTTTCAGTAAAGCAATTTTGACTTCCAGGGGAGGCTGTATGTTTTAGGATTAAATAGCTGTATGAGCCTGTTTGGCTTTGACTTGCGCCCCTAGGATGCAAATGCTGGATAAACAGGGTTCCTGGTATCTGAGATAAGTTTTGGTGAGGCAATTTTAAGTTCCAGGTGAGGTTGAATGTTTTAAGACTTAATAGTCGTGTGAGACTATTTGGTATTGACTTGCTCCCCTAGGCGGCACATGCCAGATTGGCAGGGCTCCTGGAAACTAAAAAAAGTTTTAGTAAAACAGTTTTGACAGCCAGATGGGGCTGTTTGTTTTAAGATTAAATTGTAGGATGAGCCTTGTTTGATTTGAGCTTCTCCCCTAGGCTGCACACGCCAGATTGGCAGGGCTCCTGGTATCTGAGACAAGATTTGGTAAGACAGTTTTGACAGCTAGGTCAGGCTACATGTTTGAAGGTTAAATAGTCGGGTGAGCCTCTTTGGCTTTGACTTGCCCCCGAAGGATGCAAATGCTGGAGGAACAGGGTTCCTGGCATCTGAGACAAGTTTCGGTAAAGCAATTTTGACTTCCAGGGGAGGCTGTATGTTTTAGGATTAAATAGCTGGATGAGCCTGTTTGGCTTTGACTTGCGCCCCTAGGATGCAAATGCTGGATTAACAGGGTTCCTGGTATCTGAGAGAAGTTTTGGTGAGGCAATTTTGAGTTCCAGGTGAGGCTGAATGTTTTAAGACTTAATAGTCGTGTGAGACTATTTGGCTTTGACTTGCTCCCCTAGGCGGCACATGCCAGATTGGCAAGGCTCCTGGAAACTAAAAAAAGTTTAAGTAAAACAGTTTTGACAGACAGATGGGGCTGTTTGTTTTAAGATTAAAGAGTCGGGTGAGCCTGTATGACTTTGACTTGCGCCCCCAGGATGCAAATACTGGATTAACAGGGTTCCTGGTATTTGAGACAAGTTTTGGTTAATCAGTTTTGACGGCCAGATCGGGCTATATGTTTTAAGATTTAATAGTCGGGTGAGACTATTTGTCTATATCTTGCTCCCCTAGGCTGCAAATGCTAGATTAACAGGGTTCCTGGTATCTGGGACAAGTTTAGGTAAATCAGTTTTGGCGGCCAGATGGGGCTGTTTGTTTTAAGATATAATTGTAGGGTGAGCCTGTATGATTTTGACTTGCGCCCCAGGATGTAAATACTGGATTAACAGGGTTCCTGGTATCTGAGACAAGTTTTGGTAAAGCAGTTATGGCGACCAGATGGGTCTGTATGTTTAAAGATTTAATAGTCGGGTGAGACTATTTGGCTTTGACTTGCTATCCTAGGCTGCAAATTCTAGATTAACTGAGATCCTTGTATCTGTGACAAGTTTCCGTAAAGCAATTTTGACTTCCAGGGGAGGCTGTATGTTTTAGGATTAAATAGTCGGATGAGCCTGTTTGGCTTTGACTTGCGCCCCTAGGATGCAAATGCTAGATTAACAGGGTTCCTGGTATCTGAGACAAGTTTTGGTAAGGCAATTTTGAGTTCCAGGTGAGGCTGAATGTTTTAAGACTTAATAGTCGTGTGAGACTTTTTGGCTTTAACTTGCTCCCCTAGGCGGCACATGCCAGATTGGCAGGGCTCCTGGTATCTGAGACAAGGTTTGCTAAAACAGTTTTGATAGCTAGGTCAGGCTACATGTTTGATGGTTAAATAGTCGGGTGAGCCTGTTTGGCTTTGACTTGCTCCCGTAGGATGCAAATGGTGGAGGAACAGGGTTCCTGGCATCTGAGACAAGTTTCGGTAAAGCAATTTTGACTGCCAGGGGAGGCTGTATGTTTTAGGATTAAATAGTCGGATGAGCCTGATTGGCTTTGACTTGCGCCCCTAGGATGCAAATGCTGGATTAACAGGGTTCCTGGTATCTGAGACAAGTTTTGGTAAGGCAATTTTGAGTTCCAGGTGAGGCTGAATGTTTTAAGACTTAATAGTCGTGTGAGACAATTTGGCTTTGACTTGCTCCCCTAGGCTGCACACGCCAGATTGGCAGGGCTCCTGCTATCTGAGACAAGGTTTGGTAAAACAGTTTTGACAGCTAGGTCAGGTTACATGTTTGAAGGTTAAATAGTCGGATGAGCCTGTTTGGCTTTGACTTGCTCACCTAGGATGCAAATGCTGGAGGAACAGGGTTCCTGGCATCTGAGACAAGTTTCCGTAAAGCAATTTTGACTTCCAGGTGAGGCTGTATGTTTTAAGACTTAATAGTCGGGTGAGACTATTTGGCTTTGACTTGCTCCCCTAGGCTGCAAATTCTAGATTAAAAGGGCTCCTGGTATCTAAAATAAGTTTTGGTAAATCAGTTTTGGCGGCCAGGTGGGGCTATATGTTTTAGGATTAAATAGTCGGATGAGCCTGTTTTGGCTTTGACGTGCTCCTCTAGGCTCCACATGCCAGATTGACGGGGCTCCTGGAATCTATAAAAAGTTTTAGTAAAACAGTTTTGACAGCCAGATGGGGCTGTTTGTCGTAAGATTAAACTGTAGGATGAGCCCTGTTTGGCTTTGAACTTCTCCCCTAGGCTGCACACGCCAGATTGGCAGGGCTCCTGGTATCTGAGACAAGGTTTGGTAAAACAGTTTTGACAGCTAGGTCAGGCTACATGTTTGAAGGTTAAATAGTCGGGTGAGCCTGTTTGGCTTTGACTTGCTCCACTAGGATGCAAATGCTGGAGGAACACGGTTCCTGACATCTGAGACAAGTTTCCGTAAAGCAATTTTGACTTCCAGGTGAGGCTGTATGCTTTAAGACTTAATAGTCGGGTGAGACTATTTGGCTTTGACTTGCTCCCCTAGGCGGCACATGCCAGATTGGCAAGGCTCCTGGAATCTTAAAAAGTTTTAGTAAAACAGTTTTGACAGCCAGATGGGGCTGTTTGTTTTAAGATTAAAGAGTCGGGTGAGCCTGTATGACTTTGACTTGCGCCCCCAGGATGCAAATACTGGATTAACAGGGTTCCTGGTATCTGAGACAAGTTTTGGTAAGGCAATTTTGAGTTCCAGGTGTGGCTGAATGTTTTAAGACTTAATAGTCGTGTGAGCCTGTTTGGCTTTGACTTGCTCCCCTAGGCTGCACTGCCAGATTGTCTTAAGATTAAATAGTCAAGTGAGTGTGTTTGGCTTTGACATGCGCCCCAAGAATGCAAATGCTGGAATAACAGGGTTCCTGGTATCTGAGACAAGTTTTGGTAAATCTGTTTTGGCGGCCAGATGGGGCTATATGTTTTAGGATTAAATAGTCGGATGAGCCTGTTTGGCTTTGACTTGCTCCCCTAGGCTGCACATGCCAGATTGGCGGGCCTCCTGGAATCTAAGACACGTTTTGGTAAAACAGTTTTGACAGCTAGGTAAAGCTGTATGTTTTAAGATTGTAACGAACACGACGGCTACGCTGGGCGCGTCTCGCCTAACGCTCGTGTTGTGTATTGGGAGCGTACTCCGTCTACGGGTTCCGACCGTGCTCAGGGAAGGGGCGTGGGTTCTTTGCTGCCTAACACACTCGACGCGTCAAATATAATAAAGAAAAAAAAGTAGACATAGTTAAGGTATGACGGTATACCACGATATATAAGAAGAGACTACGATCTGCAAGCAGAATATATCATATAGAGCCGAGGAGCTAAGATGTTGGCTACCCCCGGTCTTTACCCGCCCTACCTGTAGCTGCATCTGTGATTGTCTTTGCAACTACCCTTTCATAAGCGATATTATTTACCTAAGGTGCCCAAAAAGGAATTAAGATTTTATTTTATCATATAATTGTATTCCTGGAAAATTTAAATTCATGATCGTACTTCATTATACATTACGTGAAAAGAACAAATCTTATTACTTTCTATAAAACTAAACTCGATCTGGGCAAAAACACACATGAATGAGATTACACTCCGAAAGTGATAGTAAGTTAAACCACTTCTGATCTGAATGATCCACAAAAAAATTATCTGTAATTACGAAGGCTGATTCGGAGTACACCCGCTGTCTATAACCACGATTCAAACAATACGTACAATTTGATAAGCTGGCTTATTACCTTATGTTTTTTTTTTTCACACAGTACTCACTACTTTAGTATAATCCAACGATGTCAGCAGGCCTGTTGACGACGATGATGGGCTGTGAAATCTTAATTGTACTGTGTAACGTAGGAATATAGTAGTCAGCGACATATACACGCTAAATCAGGATCAAAAGACAATGTCAGTGATATAAAACGGAAAAAATTGCAATTTAAATTTCATGTGTACTTATGCCCTTCGCTTGTACCTATATATAACAGATGTTGTAAATCCGAGTGTGGGTGCGCACTGGCTAGCTATCCACCAGATCTGCGCTGAAGATGGGTCGAACACGTGGTCAAGTTGGCCGCCTGTGCGTGCACCAACAACTATTGGTTAGCGAGGCTCAAAGCTTATTTTCAGAAAATGAGACAATGCTGAAATCTTGGTTCGGCCTTAGGAAATTAGATCCCTGCTACCAGTGTAGATTGTCGCTATTTGGTGCTTTGGGCTTAGGCTTTGGCTTCGACAAGGAATACGCGCTATGCGTAAATTTTATTTTTGGCTCGCAATAACGCGGCGCCGCAATTTAGCCTGCACTTTCCTACGACTTCCACACACAGGAATGGCAGATTTGTCAAAACGTCCGAATTCTGAAATTTTTCTTCCAGCTGAGGCTGTATGTTTTAGGATTAAATGGTCGGAAGAGACTGTTTGGCTTTGACTTGGTCCTCTAGGCTCCACATGCCAGATTGGCGGAACTCCTGGAATCTCAGACAAGGTTTGGTAAAACAGTTTTGACAGCTAGGCAAGACTGGATGTTTTAAGATTAAATATTCGGTTGAGCCTGTTTGGCTTTGACTTGCTATCCTAGGCTGCAAATGCTAGATTAACAGAGATCCTTGTATCTGAGACAAGTTTCAGTAAAGCAATTTTGACTTCCAGGGGAGGCTGTATGTTTTAGGATTAAATAGCTGTATGAGCCTGTTTGGCTTTGACTTGCGCCCCTAGGATGCAAATGCTAGATTAACAGGGTTCCTGGTATCTGAGACAAGTTTTGGTAAGGCAATTTTGAGTTCCAGGTGAGGCTGAATGTTTTAAGACTTAATAGTCGTGTGAGACTTTTTGGCTTTAACTTGCTCCCCTAGGCGGCACATGCCAGATTGGCAGGGCTCCTGGTATCTGAGACAAGGTTTGCTAAAACAGTTTTGATAGCTAGGTCAGGCTACATGTTTGATGGTTAAATAGTCGGGTGAGCCTGTTTGGCTTTGACTTGCTCCCGTAGGATGCAAATGGTGGAGGAACAGGGTTCCTGGCATCTGAGACAAGTTTCGGTAAAGCAATTTTGACTGCCAGGGGAGGCTGTATGTTTTAGGATTAAATAGTCGGATGAGCCTGATTGGCTTTGACTTGCGCCCCTAGGATGCAAATGCTGGATTAACAGGGTTCCTGGTATCTGAGACAAGTTTTGGTAAGGCAATTTTGAGTTCCAGGTGAGGCTGAATGTTTTAAGACTTAATAGTCGTGTGAGACAATTTGGCTTTGACTTGCTCCCCTAGGCTGCACACGCCAGATTGGCAGGGCTCCTGCTATCTGAGACAAGGTTTGGTAAAACAGTTTTGACAGCTAGGTCAGGTTACATGTTTGAAGGTTAAATAGTCGGATGAGCCTGTTTGGCTTTGACTTGCTCACCTAGGATGCAAATGCTGGATGAACAGGGTTCCTGGCATCTGAGACAAGTTTCCGTAAAGCAATTTTGACTTCCAGGTGAGGCTGTATGTTTTAAGACTTAATAGTCGGGTGAGACTATTTGGCTTTGACTTGCTCCCCTAGGCTGCAAATTCTAGATTAAAAGGGCTCCTGGTATCTAAAATAAGTTTTGGTAAATCAGTTTTGGCGGCCAGGTGGGGCTATATGTTTTAGGATTAAATAGTCGGATGAGCCTGTTTTGGCTTTGACGTGCTCCTCTAGGCTCCACATGCCAGATTGACGGGGCTCCTGGAATCTATAAAAAGTTTTAGTAAAACAGTTTTGACAGCCAGATGGGGCTGTTTGTCGTAAGATTAAACTGTAGGATGAGCCCTGTTTGGCTTTGAACTTCTCCCCTAGGCTGCACACGCCAGATTGGCAGGGCTCCTGGTATCTGAGACAAGGTTTGGTAAAACAGTTTTGACAGCTAGGTCAGGCTACATGTTTGAAGGTTAAATAGTCGGGTGAGCCTGTTTGGCTTTGACTTGCTCCACTAGGATGCAAATGCTGGAGGAACACGGTTCCTGACATCTGAGACAAGTTTCCGTAAAGCAATTTTGACTTCCAGGTGAGGCTGTATGCTTTAAGACTTAATAGTCGGGTGAGACTATTTGGCTTTGACTTGCTCCCCTAGGCGGCACATGCCAGATTGGCAAGGCTCCTGGAATCTTAAAAAAGTTTTAGTAAAACAGTTTTGACAGCCAGATGGGGCTGTTTGTTTTAAGATTAAAGAGTCGGGTGAGCCTGTATGACTTTGACTTGCGCCCCCAGGATGCAAATACTGGATTAACAGGGTTCCTGGTATCTGAGACAAGTTTTGGTAAGGCAATTTTGAGTTCCAGGTGTGGCTGAATGTTTTAAGACTTAATAGTCGTGTGAGCCTGTTTGGCTTTGACTTGCTCCCCTAGGCTGCACTGCCAGATTGTCTTAAGATTAAATAGTCAAGTGAGTGTGTTTGGCTTTGACATGCGCCCCAAGAATGCAAATGCTGGAATAACAGGGTTCCTGGTATCTGAGACAAGTTTTGGTAAATCTGTTTTGGCGGCCAGATGGGGCTATATGTTTTAGGATTAAATAGTCGGATGAGCCTGTTTGGCTTTGACTTGCTCCCCTAGGCTGCACATGCCAGATTGGCGGGCCTCCTGGAATCTAAGACACGTTTTGGTAAAACAGTTTTGACAGCTAGGTAAAGCTGTATGTTTTAAGATTGTAACGAACACGACGGCTACGCTGGGCGCGTCTCGCCTAACGCTCGTGTTGTGTATTGGGAGCGTACTCCGTCTACGGGTTCCGACCGTGCTCAGGGAAGGGGCGTGGGTTCTTTGCTGCCTAACACACTCGACGCGTCAAATATAATAAAGAAAAAAAAGTAGACATAGTTAAGGTATGACGGTATACCACGATATATAAGAAGAGACTACGATCTGCAAGCAGAATATATCATATAGAGCCGAGGAGCTAAGATGTTGGCTACCCCCGGTCTTTACCCGCCCTACCTGTAGCTGCATCTGTGATTGTCTTTGCAACTACCCTTTCATAAGCGATATTATTTACCTAAGGTGCCCTAAAAGGAATTAAGATTTTATTTTATCATATAATTGTATTCCTGGAAAATTTAAATTCATGATCGTACTTCATTATACATTACGTGAAAAGAACAAATCTTATTACTTTCTATAAAACTAAACTCGATCTGGGCAAAAACACACATGAATGAGATTACACTCCGAAAGTGATAGTAAGTTAAACCACTTCTGATCTGAATGATCCACAAAAAAATTATCTGTAATTACGAAGGCTGATTCGGAGTACACCCGCTGTCTATAACCACGATTCAAACAATACGTACAATTTGATAAGCTGGCTTATTACCTTATGTTTTTTTTTTCACACAGTACTCACTACTTTAGTATAATCCAACGATGTCAGCAGGCCTGTTGACGACGATGATGGGCTGTGAAATCTTAATTGTACTGTGTAACGTAGGAATATAGTAGTCAGCGACATATACACGCTAAATCAGGATCAAAAGACAATGTCAGTGATATAAAACGGAAAAAATTGCAATTTAAATTTCATGTGTACTTATGCCCTTCGCTTGTACCTATATATAACAGATGTTGTAAATCCGAGTGTGGGTGCGCACTGGCTAGCTATCCACCAGATCTGCGCTGAAGATGGGTCGAACACGTGGTCAAGTTGGCCGCCTGTGCGTGCACCAACAACTATTGGTTAGCGAGGCTCAAAGCTTATTTTCAGAAAATGAGACAATGCTGAAATCTTGGTTCGGCCTTAGGAAATTAGATCCCTGCTACCAGTGTAGATTGTCGCTATTTGGTGCTTTGGGCTTAGGCTTTGGCTTCGACAAGGAATACGCGCTATGCGTAAATTTTATTTTTGGCTCGCAATAACGCGGCGCCGCAATTTAGCCTGCACTTTCCTACGACTTCCACACACAGGAATGGCAGATTTGTCAAAACGTCCGAATTCTGAAATTTTTCTTCCAGCTGAGGCTGTATGTTTTAGGATTAAATGGTCGGAAGAGACTGTTTGGCTTTGACTTGGTCCTCTAGGCTCCACATGCCAGATTGGCGGAACTCCTGGAATCTCAGACAAGGTTTGGTAAAACAGTTTTGACAGCTAGGCAAGACTGGATGTTTTAAGATTAAATATTCGGTTGAGCCTGTTTGGCATTGACTTCCGCCCCTAGGATGCAAATGCTGGATTAACAGGGTTCCTGGTATCTGAGACAAGTTTTGGTAAAGCAGTTTTGGCGGCCAGATGGGGCTGTATGTTTTAAGATTTAATAGTCGGGTGAAACTATTTGGCTGTGAATTGCTCCCCTAGGCTGCAAATTCTAGATTAAAAGGGCTCCTGGTATCAAAGATAAGTTTTGGTAAATCAATTTTGGCGGCCAGATGGGGCTATATGTTTTAGGATTAAATAGTCGGATGAGCCTGTTTTGGCTTTGACGTGCTCCTCTAGGCTCCACATGCCAGATTGACGGAGCTCCTGGAATCTATAAAAAGTTTTAGTAAAACAGTTTTGACTGCCAGATGGGGCTGTTTGTCTTAAGATTAAATTGTAGAATGAGCCCTGTTTGGCTTTGAACTTCTCCCTAGGCTGCACACGCCAGATTGGCAGGGCTCCTGGTATCTGAGACAAGGTTTGGTAAAACAGTTTTGGCAGCTAGGTCAGGCTACATGTTTGAAGGTTAAATAGTCGGGTGAGCCTGTTTGGCTTTGACTTGCTCCCCTAGGATGCAAATGCTGGAGGAACAGGGTTCCTGACATCTGAGACAAGTTTCGGTAAAGCAATTTTGACTTCCAGGTGAGGCTGTATGCTTTAAGACTTAATAGTCGGGTGAGACTATTTGGCTTTGACTTGCTCCCCTAGGCGGCACATGCCAGATTGGCAAGGCTCCTGGAATCTAAAAAAAGTTTTAGTAAAACAGTTTTGACAGCCAGATGGGGCTGATTGTTTTAAGATTAAAGAGACGGGTGAGCCTGTATGACTTTGACTTGCGCCCCCAGGATTCAAATACTGGATTAACAGGGTTCCTGGTATTTGAGACAAGTTTTGGTTAATCAGTTTTGTCGGCCAGATCGGGCTATATGTTTTAAGATTTAATAGTCGGGTGAGACTATTTGGCTTTATCTTGCTCCCCTAGGCTGCAAATGCTAGATTAACAGGATTCCTGGTATCTGAGACAAGTTTAGGTAAATCAGTTTTGGCGGCCAGATGGGGCTGTTTGTTTTAAGATTAAATTGTAGGGTGAGCCTGTATGATTTTGACTTGCGCCCCCAGGATGCAAATACTGGATTAACAGGGTTCCTGGTATCTGAGACAAGTTTTGGTAAAGCAGTTTTGGCGGCCAGATGGGGCTGTATGTTTTAAGATTTAATAGTCGGGTGAAACTATTTGGCTTTGACTTGCTCCCCTAGGCTGCAAATTCTAGATTAACAGGGCTCCTGGTATCTGAGACAAGTTTTGGTAAAGCAGTTTTGGCAGCCAGATGGGGCTGTTTGTTTTAAGATTAAGTTGTAGGGTAAGCCCTGATTGGCTTTGAACTTCTCCCCTAGGCTGCACACGCCAGATTGGCAGGGCTCCTGGTATCTGAGACAAGGTTTGGTAAAACAGTTTTGACAGATAGATCAGGCTACATGTTTGAAGGTTAAATAGTCGGGTGAGCCTGTTTGGCTTTGACCTGCTCCCCTAGGATGCAAATGCTGGAGTAACAGGGTTCCTGGCATCTGAGACAAGTTTCGGTAAAGCAATTTTGACTTCCAGGTGAGGCTGTATGTTTTAAGACTTAATAGTCGGGTGAGACTATTTGGCTTTGACTTGCTACCCTAGGCTGCAAATGCTAGATTAACATGGATCCTTGTATCTGAGACAAGTTTCGGTAAAGCAATTTTGACTTCCAGGGGAGGCTGTATGTTTTAAGATTAAATAGTCGGATGAGCCTGTTTGGCTTTGACTTGCGCCTCTAGAATGCAAATGGTGGATTAACAGGGTTCCTGGTATCAGAGACAAGTTTTGGTAAGGCAATTTTGAGTTCCAGGTGTGGCTGAATGTTTTAAGACTTAATAGTCGTGTGAGCCTGTTTGGCTTTGACTTGCTCCCCTAGGCTGCACTGCCAGATTGTCTTAAGATTAAATAGTCAAGTGTGTGTGCTTGGTTTTGATTGGCGCCCCTAGGATGCAAATGCTGGAATAACAGGGTTCCTGGTATCTGAGACAAGTTTTGGTAAATCAGTTTTTGCGGCCAGATTGGGCTATATGTTTTATTATTTAATAGTCGGGTGAGCTTGTTTGGCTTTGAACTGCGCCCTTAGGATGCAAATGCTGGAATAACAAGGTTCCTGGTATCTGACACAAGTTTTGGTAAAGCAGTTTTGGCGGCCAGATGGCGTTGTATGTTTTAAGATTTAATAGTCGGGTGAGACTATTTGGCTTTGACTTGCTATCCTAGGCTGCAAATGCTAGATTAACAGAGATCCTTGTATCTGAGACAAGTTTCAGTAAAGCAATTTTGACTTCCAGGGGAGGCTGTATGTTTTAGGATTAAATAGCTGTATGAGCCTGTTTGGCTTTGACTTGCGCCCCTAGGATGCAAATGCTGGATAAACAGGGTTCCTGGTATCTGAGATAAGTTTTGGTGAGGCAATTTTAAGTTCCAGGTGAGGTTGAATGTTTTAAGACTTAATAGTCGTGTGAGACTATTTGGTATTGACTTGCTCCCCTAGGCGGCACATGCCAGATTGGCAGGGCTCCTGGAAACTAAAAAAAGTTTTAGTAAAACAGTTTTGACAGCCAGATGGGGCTGTTTGTTTTAAGATTAAATTGTAGGATGAGCCTTGTTTGATTTGAGCTTCTCCCCTAGGCTGCACACGCCAGATTGGCAGGGCTCCTGGTATCTGAGACAAGATTTGGTAAGACAGTTTTGACAGCTAGGTCAGGCTACATGTTTGAAGGTTAAATAGTCGGGTGAGCCTCTTTGGCTTTGACTTGCCCCCGAAGGATGCAAATGCTGGAGGAACAGGGTTCCTGGCATCTGAGACAAGTTTCGGTAAAGCAATTTTGACTTCCAGGGGAGGCTGTATGTTTTAGGATTAAATAGCTGGATGAGCCTGTTTGGCTTTGACTTGCGCCCCTAGGATGCAAATGCTGGATTAACAGGGTTCCTGGTATCTGAGAGAAGTTTTGGTGAGGCAATTTTGAGTTCCAGGTGAGGCTGAATGTTTTAAGACTTAATAGTCGTGTGAGACTATTTGGCTTTGACTTGCTCCCCTAGGCGGCACATGCCAGATTGGCAAGGCTCCTGGAAACTAAAAAAAGTTTAAGTAAAACAGTTTTGACAGCCAGATGGGGCTGTTTGTTTTAAGATTAAATTGTACGATGAGCCCTGTTTGGCTTTGAACTTCTCCCCTAGGCTACACACGCCAGATTGGCAGGGCTCCTGGTATCTGAGACAAGGTTTGGTAAAACAGTTTTGATAGCTAGGTCAGGCTACATGTTTGAAGGTTAAATAGTCGGGTGAGCCTGTTTGGCTTTGACTTGCTCCCCTAGGATGCAAATGCTGGAGGAACAGAGTTCCTGGCATCTGAGACAAGTTTCGGTAAAGCAATTTTGACTTCCAGGTGAAGCTGTATGCTTTAAGACTTAATAGTCGGGTGAGACTATTTGGCTTTGACTTGCTCCCCTATGCGGAACATGCCAGATTGGCAAGGCTCCTGGAATCTAAAAAAAGTTTTAGTAAAACAGTTTTGACAGACAGATGGGGCTGTTTGTTTTAAGATTAAAGAGTCGGGTGAGCCTGTATGACTTTGACTTGCGCCCCCAGGATGCAAATACTGGATTAACAGGGTTCCTGGTATTTGAGACAAGTTTTGGTTAATCAGTTTTGACGGCCAGATCGGGCTATATGTTTTAAGATTTAATAGTCGGGTGAGACTATTTGTCTATATCTTGCTCCCCTAGGCTGCAAATGCTAGATTAACAGGGTTCCTGGTATCTGGGACAAGTTTAGGTAAATCAGTTTTGGCGGCCAGATGGGGCTGTTTGTTTTAAGATATAATTGTAGGGTGAGCCTGTATGATTTTGACTTGCGCCCCAGGATGTAAATACTGGATTAACAGGGTTCCTGGTATCTGAGACAAGTTTTGGTAAAGCAGTTATGGCGACCAGATGGGTCTGTATGTTTAAAGATTTAATAGTCGGGTGAGACTATTTGGCTTTGACTTGCTATCCTAGGCTGCAAATTCTAGATTAACTGAGATCCTTGTATCTGTGACAAGTTTCCGTAAAGCAATTTTGACTTCCAGGGGAGGCTGTATGTTTTAGGATTAAATAGTCGGATGAGCCTGTTTGGCTTTGACTTGCGCCCCTAGGATGCAAATGCTAGATTAACAGGGTTCCTGGTATCTGAGACAAGTTTTGGTAAGGCAATTTTGAGTTCCAGGTGAGGCTGAATGTTTTAAGACTTAATAGTCGTGTGAGACTTTTTGGCTTTAACTTGCTCCCCTAGGCGGCACATGCCAGATTGGCAGGGCTCCTGGTATCTGAGACAAGGTTTGCTAAAACAGTTTTGATAGCTAGGTCAGGCTACATGTTTGATGGTTAAATAGTCGGGTGAGCCTGTTTGGCTTTGACTTGCTCCCGTAGGATGCAAATGGTGGAGGAACAGGGTTCCTGGCATCTGAGACAAGTTTCGGTAAAGCAATTTTGACTGCCAGGGGAGGCTGTATGTTTTAGGATTAAATAGTCGGATGAGCCTGATTGGCTTTGACTTGCGCCCCTAGGATGCAAATGCTGGATTAACAGGGTTCCTGGTATCTGAGACAAGTTTTGGTAAGGCAATTTTGAGTTCCAGGTGAGGCTGAATGTTTTAAGACTTAATAGTCGTGTGAGACAATTTGGCTTTGACTTGCTCCCCTAGGCTGCACACGCCAGATTGGCAGGGCTCCTGCTATCTGAGACAAGGTTTGGTAAAACAGTTTTGACAGCTAGGTCAGGTTACATGTTTGAAGGTTAAATAGTCGGATGAGCCTGTTTGGCTTTGACTTGCTGCCCTAGGATGCAAATGCTGGAGGAACAGGGTTCCTGGCATCTGAGACAAGTTTCCGTAAAGCAATTTTGACTTCCAGGTGAGGCTGTATGCTTTAAGACTTAATAGTCGGGTGAGACTATTTGGCTTTGACTTGCTCCCCTAGGCGGCACATTCCAGATTGGCAAGGCTCCTGGAATCTAAAAAAAGTTTTAGTAAAACAGTTTTGACAGCCAGATGGGGCTGTTTGTTTTAAGATTAAATAGTCGGGTGAGCCTGTATGACTTTGACTTGCGCCCCCAGGATGCAAATACTGGATTAACAGGGTTCCTGGTATTTGAGACAAGTTTTGGTTGACGGCCAGATCGGGCTATATGTTTTAAGATTTAATAGTCGGGTGAGACTATTTGGCTTTATCTTGCTCCCCTAGGCTGCAAATGCTAGATTAACAGGGTTCCTGGTTTCTAAGGCAAGTTTCGGTAAAGCAATTTTGACTTCCAGGTGAGGCTGTATGCTTTAAGACTTAATAGTCGGGTGAGACTATTTGGCTTTGACTTGCTCCCCTAGGCGGCACATGCCAGATTGGCAAGGCTCCTGGAATCTAAAAAAAGTTTTAGTAAAACAGTTTTGACAGCCAGATGGGGCTGATTGTTTTAAGATTAAAGAGAAGGGTGAGCCTGCATGACTTTGCCTTGCGCCCCCAGGATTCAAATACTGGATTAACAGGGTTCCTGGTATTTGAGACAAGTTTTGGTTAATCAGTTTTGACGGCCAGATCGGGCTATATGTTTTAAGATTTAATAGTCGGGTGAGACTATTAGGCTTTATCTTGCTCCCCTAGGCTGCAAATACTGGATTAACAGGATTCCTGGTATCTGAGACAAGTTTTGGTAAAGCAGTTTTGGCGGCCAGATGGGGCTGTATGTTTTGAGATTTAATAGTCGGGTGAAACTATTTGGCTTTGACTTGCTCCCCTAGGCTGCAAATTCTAGATTAACAGGGCTCCTGGTATCTGAGACAAGTTTTGGTAAAGCAGTTTTGGCAGCCAGATGGGGCTGTTTGTTTTAAGATTAAATTGTAGGGTAAGCCCTGTTTGGCTGTAACTTCTCCCCTAGGCTGCACACGCCAGATTGGCAGGGCTCCTGGTATCTGAGACAAGGTTTGGTAAAACAGTTTTGACAGATAGGTCAGGCTACATGTTTGAAGGTTAAATAGTCGGGTGAGCCTGTTTGGCTTTGACCTACTCCCCTAGGATGCAAATGCTGGAGTAACAGGGTTCCTGGCATCTGAGACAAGTTTCGGTAAAGCAATTTTGACTTCCAGGTGAGGCTGTATGTTTTAAGACTTAATAGTCGGGTGAGACTATTTGGCTTTGACTTGCTACCCTAGGCTGCAAATGCTAGATTAACATGGATCCTTGTATCTGAGACAAGTTTCGGTAAAGCAATTTTGACTTCCAGGGGAGGCTGTATGTTTTAGGATTAAATAGTCGGATGAGCCTGTTTGGCTTTGACTTGCGCCTCTAGAATGCAAATGCTGGATTAACAGGGTTCCTGGTATCAGAGACAAGTTTTGGTAAGGCAATTTTGAGTTCCAGGTGTGGCTGAATGTTTTAAGACTTAATAGTCGTGTGAGCCTGTTTGGCTTTGACTTGCTCCCCTAGGCTGCACTGCCAGATTGTCTTAAGATTAAATAGTCAAGTGTGTGTGCTTGGCTTTGATTGGCGCCCCTAGGATGCAAATGCTGGAATAACAGGGTTCCTGGTATCTGAGACAAGTTTTGGTAAATCAGTTTTTGCGGCCAGATTGGGCTATATGTATTATTAGTTAATAGTCGGGTGAGCTTGTTTGGCTTTGAACTGCGCCCTGAGGATGCAAATGCTGGAATAACAAGGTTCCTGGTATCTGACACAAGTTTTGGTAAAGCAGTTTTGGCGGCCAGATGGGGTTGTATGTTTTAAGATTTAATAGTCGGGTGAGACTATTTGGCTTTGACTTGCTATCCTAGGCTGCAAATGCTAGATTAACAGAGATCCTTGTATCTGAGACAAGTTTCAGTAAAGCAATTTTGACTTCCAGGGGAGGTTGTATGTTTTAGGATTAAATAGCTGGATGAGCCTGTTTGGCTTTGACTTGTGCCCCTAGGATGCAAATGCTGGATAAACAGGGTTCCTGGTATCTGAGATAAGTTTTGGTGAGGCAATTTTAAGTTCCAGGTGAGGCTGAATGTTTTAAGACTTAATAGTCGTGTGAGACTATTTGGCTTTGACTTGCTCCCCTAGGCGGCACATGCCAGATTGGCAAGGCTCCTGGAAACTAAAAAAATTTGTAGTAAAACAGTTTTGACAGCCAGATGGGGCTGTTTGTTTTAAGATTAAATTGTAGGATGAGCCTTGTTTGATTTGAGCTTCTCCCCTAGGCTGCACACGCCAGATTGGCAGGGCTCCTGGTATCTGAGACAAGGTTTGGTAAAACAATTTTGACAGCTAGGTCAGGCTACATGTTTGAAGGTTAAATAGTCGGGTGAGCCTCTTTGGCTTTGACTTGCTCCCGAAGGATGCAAATGCTGGAGGAACAGGGTTCCTGGCATCTGAGACAAGTTTCGGTAAAGCAATTTTGACTTCCAGGCGAGGCTGTATGTTTTAGGATTAAATAGCCGGATGAGCCTGTTTGGCTTTGACTTGCGCCCATAGGATGCAAATGCTGGATTAACAGGGTTCCTGGTATCTGAGAGAAGTTTTGGTGAAGCAATTTTGAGTTCCAGGTGAGGCTGTATGCTTTAAGACTTAATAGTCGTGTGAGACTATTTGGCTTTGACTTGCTCCCCTAGGCGGCACATGCCAGATTGGCAAGGCTCCTGGAAACTAAAAAAAGTTTAAGTAAAACAGTTTTGACAGCCAGATGGGGCTGTTTGTTTTAAGATTAAATTGTAGGATGAGCCCTGTTTGGCTTTGAACTTCTCCCCTAGGCTACACACGCCAGATTGGCAGGGCTCCTGGTATCTGAGACAAGGTTTGCTAAAACAGTTTTGATAGCTAGGTCAGGCTACATGTTTGAAGGTTAAATAGTCGGGTGAGCCTGTTTGGCTTTGACTTGCTCCCCTAGGATGCAAATGCTGGAGGAACAGAGTTCCTGGCATCTGAGACAAGTTTCGGTAAAGCAATTTTGACTTCCAGTTGAAGCTGTTTGCTTTAAGACTTAATAGTCGGGTGAGACTATTTGGCTTTGACTTGCTCCCCTATGCGGCACATGCCAGATTGGCAAGGCTCCTGGAATCTAAAAAAAGTTTTAGTAAAACAGTTTTGACAGACAGATGGGGCTGTTTGTTTTATGATTAAATTGTCGGGTGAGCCTGTATGATTTTGACTTGCGCCCCAGGATGCAAATGCTGGATGAACAGGGTTCCTGGTATCTGAGACAAGTTTTGGTACAGCAGTTATGGCGACCAGATGGGTATTTATATTTTAAGATTTAATAGTCGGGTGAGACTATTTGGCTTTGACTTGCTATCCTAGGCTGCAAATGCCAGATTAACTGAGATCCTTGTATCTGTGACAAGTTTCCGTAAAGCAATTTTGACTTCCAGGGGAGGCTGAATGTTTTAGGATTAAATAGTCGGATGAGCCTGTTTGGCTTTGACTTGCGCCCCTAGGATGCAAATGCTAGATTAACAGGGTTCCTGGTATCTGAGACAAGTTTTGGTAAGGCAATTTTGAGTTCCAGAGGCTGAATGTTTTAAGACTAAATAGTCGTGTGAGACTATTTGGCTTTAACTTGCTCCCCTAGGCGGCACATGCCAGATTGGCAAGGCTCCTGGAATCTAAAAAAAGTTTTAGTAAAACAGTTTTGACAGCCAGATGGGGCTGTTTGTTTTAAGATTAAATTGTGGGATGAGCCCTGTTTGGCTTTGAACTTCTCCCCTAGGCTGCACACGCCAGATTGGCAGGGCTCCTGGTATCTGAGACAAGGTTTGGTTAAACAGTTTTGACAGCTAGGTCAGGCTACATGTTTGAAGGTTAAATAGTCGGGTGAGCCTGTTTGGCTTTGACTTGCTCCCGTAGGATGCAAATGGTGGAGGAACAGGGTTCCTGGCATCTGAGACAAGTTTCGGTAAAGCAATTTTGACTGCCAGGGGAGGCTGTATGTTTTAGGATTAAATAGTCGGATGAGCCTGATTGGCTTTGACTTGCGCCCCTAGGATGCAAATGCTGGATTAACAGGGTTCCTGGTATCTGAGACAAGTTTTGGTAAGGCAATTTTGAGTTCCAGGTGAGGCTGAATGTTTTAAGACTTAATAGTCGTGTGAGACAATTTGGCTTTGACTTGCTCCCCTAGGCTGCACACGCCAGATTTGCAGGGCTCCTGCTATCTGAGACAAGGTTTGGTAAAACAGTTTTGACAGCTAGGTCAGGTTACATGTTTGAAGGTTAAATAGTCGGATGAGCCTGTTTGGCTTTGACTTGCTCCCCAAGGATGCAAATGCTGCAGGAACAGGGTTCCTGGCATCTGAGACAAGTTTCCGTAAAGCAATTTTGACTTCCAGGTGAGGCTGTATGCTTTAAGACTTAATAGTCGGGTGAGACTATTTGGCTTTGACTTGCTCCCCTAGGCGGCACATTCCAGATTGGCAAGGCTCCTGGAATCTAAAAAAAGTTTTAGTAAAACAGTTTTGACAGGCAGATGGGGCTGTTTGTTTTAAGATTAAAGAGTCGGGTGAGCCTGTATTACTTTGACTTGCGCCCCCAGGATGCAAATACTGGATTAACAGGGTTCCTGGTATTTGAGACAAGTTTTGGTTGACGGCCAGATCGGGCTATATGTTTTAAGATTTAATAGTCGGGTGAGACTATTTGGCTTTATCTTGCTACCCTAGGCTGCAAATGCTAGATTAACAGGGTTCCTGGTTTCTAAGGCAAGTTTTGGTAAAGCTATTTTGACTTCCAGGGGAGGCTGTATGTTTTAGGATTAAATAGCCGGATGAGCCTGTTTGGCTTTGACTTGCGCCCCTAGGATGCAAATGCTGGATTAACAGGGTTCCTGGCATCTGAGACAAGTTTAAGTAAAGCAATTTTGACTGCCAGGGAAGGCTGTATGTTTTAGGATTAAATAGTCGGATGAGCCTGTTTGGCTTTGACTTGCGCCCCTAGGATGCAAATGCTGGATTAACAGCTTTCCTGGTATCTGAAACAAGTTTTGGTAAGGCAATTTTGAGTTCCAGGTGAGGCTGAATGTTTCAAGACTTAATAGTCGTGTGAGACTATTTGGCTTTGACTTGCTCCCCTAGGCTGCACACGCCAGATTGGCAGGGCTCCTGCTACCTGAGACAAGGTTTGGTAAAACAGTTTTGACAGCTAGGTCAGGTTACATGTTTGAAGGTTAAATAGTCGGATGAGCCTGTTTGGCTTTGACTTGCTGCCCTAGGATGCAAATGCTGGAGGAACAGGGTTCCTGGCATCTGAGACAAGTTTCCGTAAAGCAATTTTGACTTCCAGGTGAGGCTGTATGCTTTAAGACTTAATAGTCGGGTGAGACTATTTGGCTTTGACTTGCTCCCCTAGGCGGCACATTCCAGATTGGCAAGGCTCCTGGAATCTAAAAAAAGTTTTAGTAAAACAGTTTTGACAGCCAGATGGGGCTGTTTGTTTTAAGATTAAAGAGTCGGGTGAGCCTGTATGACTTTGACTTGCGCCCCCAGGATGCAAATAATGGATTAACAGGGTTCCTGGTATTTGAGACAAGTTTTGGTTGACGGCCAGATCGGGCTATATGTTTTAAGATTTAATAGTCGGGTGAGACTATTTGGCTTTATCTTGCTCCCCTAGGCTGCAAATGCTAGATTAACAGGGTTCCTGGTTTCTAAGGCAAGTTTTGGTAAAGCAATTTTGACTTCCAGGGGAGGCTGTATGTTTTAGGATTAAATAGCCGGATGAGCCTGTTTAGCTTTGACTTGCGCCCCTAGGATGCAAATGCTGGATTAACAGGGTTCCTGGCATCTGAGACAAGTTTTGGTAAAGCAATTTCGACTGCCAGGGGAGGCTGTATGTTTTAGGATTAAATAGTCGGATGAGCCTGTTTGTCTTTGACTTGCGCCCCTAGGATGCAAATGCTGGATTAACAGGGTTCCTGGTATCTGAGACAAGTTTTGGTAAGGCAATTTTGAGTTCCAGGTGAGGCTGAATGTTTTAAGACTTAATAGTCGTGTGAGACTATTTGGCTTTGACTTGCTCCCCTAGGCTGCACACGCCAGATTGGCAGGGCTCCTGCTATCTGAGACAAGGTTTGGTAAAACAGTTTTGACAGCTAGGTCAGGTTACATGTTTGAAGGTTAAATAGTCGGATGAGCCTGTTTGGCTTTGACTTGCTCCCCTAGGATGCAAATGCTGGAGGAACAGGGTTCCTGGCATCTGAGACAAGTTTCCGTAAAGCAATTTTGGCTTCCAGGTGAAGCTGTATGCTTTAAGACTTAATAGTCGGGTGAGACTATTTGGCTTTGACTTGCTCCCCTATGCGGCACATGCCAGATTGGCAAGGCTCCTGGAATCTAAAAAAAGTTTTAGTAAAACAGTTTTGACAGACAGATGGGGCTGTTTGTTTTAAGATTAAAGACTCGGGTGAGCCTGTATGACTATCTAGGACAAGTTTTCGTGAATCAGTTTTGGCGGCCAGATGGGGCTATTTGCTTTAAGATTTAATAGTCGGGTGAGCCTGTTTGGCTTTGACTTGCGCCCCTAGGATGCAAATGCTGGATAAACAGGGTTCCTGGTATCTGAAACAAGTTTTGGTAAAGCAATTTTGAGTTCCAGGTGAGGCTGAATGTGTTAAGATTTATTAGTCGGGTGAGGCTATTTTGCTTTGACTTGCTCCCATAGGCTGCAAATGCTAGATTAACAGGGCTCCTGGTTTCTAAGGCAAGTTTTGGTAAAGCAGTCTTGGCAGCCAGATGGGGCTGTATGTTTTAAGATTAAATTCTCGGGTGAGCCTGTTTGGTTTTGACTTGCTCCCCTAGGCTCCACATGCCAGATTGGCGGGGCTCCTGGAATCTAAGACAAGTTTTGGTAAAACAGTTTTGACAGCTAGGTAAGGTTGTATGCTTTAAGATTAAATAGTCGGAAGAGCGTGTTTGGCTTTGACTTGCGCCCCTAGGATGCAAATGCTGGAATAACAGGGTTTCTGGTATCTAAGACAAGTTTTGGTAAATCAGTTTTGGCGGCCAGATGGGGCTATATGTTTTAAGATTTAATAGTCGGGTGAGCCTGTTTGGTTTTGACTTGCTCCCCTAGGCTCCACATGCCAGATTGGCGGGGCTCCTGGAATCTAAGACAAGGTTTGGTAAAACAGTTTTGGCAGCTGGGCAAGACTGTATGTTTTAAGATTAAATAGTCGGTTGAGCCTATTTGGCCTTGACTTGCGCCCCTAGGATGCAAATGCTGGATTAACAGGGTTCCTGGTATCTGAAACAAGTTTTGGTATGGCAATTTTGAGTTCCAGGTGAGGCTGAATGTTTTATGTTTCGTGTGAGACTATTTGGCTTTGACTTTCTCCCCTAGGTGGCACATGCCAGATTAGCGGGGCTCCTGGAATCTAAAAAAAGGTTTGGTAAAACAGTTTTAACAGCTACGTAAGTCTGTATGTTTTAAGTTTAAATAGTCGGGTGAGTCTGTTTGACTTTGACTTGCTCCCCTAGGATGCAAATGCTGGATTAACAGGGTTCCTGGTATCTGAGACAAGTTTTGGTAAATCAGTTTTGGCGGCCAGATGGCGCTATATGTTTTAAAATTTAATAGTCGGGTGAGACTATTTGGCTTTGTCTTGCTCCCCTAAGCTGCAAAATGCTAGATTAACAGGGTTCCTGCTAACTGAGATAAATTTTGGTAAATCAGTTTTGGCTGCAAGATGGGGCTATATGTTTTAGGATTAAATAGTCGGCGAGCCTGTTTGGCTTTGACTTGCTCCACTAGGCTGCACATGCCAGATTGGCGGTGCTCCTGGAATCTAAGACAAGTTTTGGTAAAACAGTTTTGACAGCTAGATAAGGCTGTATGCTTTAAGATGAAATAGTCGGGTGAGCGTGTTTGGCTTTGACTTGCGCCCCTAGGATGAAAATGCTGGAATAACACGGTTCCTGGCATCTAACACAAGTTTTGGTAAATCATTTTTGGCGGCCAGATGGGGCTATATGTTTTAAGATTTAATAGTCGGGAGAGCCTGTTTGGCTTTGACTCTCGCCCCTAGGATGCAAATGCTGCATTAACATGGTTCCTGGTATCTGAGAGAAGTTTTGGTAAAGCAGCTTTGGCAACTACGAAAGTCTGTATGTTTTAAGATTTAATTGTCGGGTGAGCCTGTTTGGCTTTGACTTGCTCCCTTAGGCTCCACATGCTAGATTGGCTTGGCTCCTGGAATCTAAGACAAGGTTTGGTAAAACAGTTTTGACAGCAGGGCAAGACTGTATGTTTTAAGATTGAATAGTCGGTTGAGCCTGTTTGGCTTTGAGTTGCGCCCCTAGGTTGCAAATGCTGGATTAACAGGGTTCCTGGTATCTGAAACAAGTTTTGGTAAGGCAATTTTGAGTACCAGGTGAGGCTGAATGTGTTAAGACTTAATAGTGGGTGAGACTATTTTGCTTTGACTTGCTCCACTAGGCTGCACATGCCAGATTGGCGGTGCTCCTGGAATCTAAGACAAGTTTTGGTAAAACAGTTTTGACAGCTAGGTAAGGCTGTATGCTTTAAGATTAAATAGTTGGGTGAGCGTGTTTTTCTTTTACTTGCGCCCCTAGGATGCAAATGCTGGATAACCAGGGTTCCTGGAATCTGAGACAAGTCTTGGTTAGGCAATTCTGAGTTCCAGGTGAGGGTGAATGTGTTCAGACTTAATAGTCGGGTGAGACTATTTTGCTTTGCCTTGCTCCCCTAGGCTGCAAATGCTAGATTAACAGGGCTCCTGGTTTCTAAGGCAAGTTTTGGTAAAGCAGTTTTGGCAGCCGGATGGGGCTGTATGATTTAAGATTAAATTCTCGGGTGAGCCTGTTTGGTTTTGACTTGCTCCCCTAGGCTCCACATGCCAGATTGGCGGGGCTCCTGGAATCTAAGACAAGGTTTGGAAAAACAGTTTTGGCAGCTGGGCAAGACTGTATGTTTTAAGATTAAATAGTCGGTTGAGCCTATTTGGCCTTGACTTGCGCCCCTAGGATGCAAATGCTGGATTAACATTGTTCCTGGTATCTGAAACAAGTTTTGGTATGGCAATTTTGAGTTCCAGGTGAGGCTGAATGTTTTAAGACTTAATAGTCGGATGAGCCTGTTTGGCTTTGACTTGCTCCACTAGGCTGCACAATCCAGATTGGCGGTGCTCCTGGCATCTAAGACAAATTTTGGTAAAACAGTTTTGACAGCTAGGTAAGGCTGTATGCTTTAAGATTAAATAGTCGGGTGAGCGTGCTTGGCTTTGACTTGCGCCCCTAGGATGCAAATGCTGGAATAACAGGGTTCCTGGTATCTAAGACAAGTTTTGGTAAATCATTTTTGGCGGCCAGATGGGGCTATATGTTTTAAGATTTAATAGTCGGGAGAGCCTGTTTGGCTTTGTTTTGCTCCCCTAGGCTGCAAATGCTACATCAACAGGGTTTCTGGTATCTGAGACAAGTTTTGGAAAACAGCTTTGGCAACTACGTAAGTCTGTATGTTTTAAGATTAAATTGTCGGGTGAGCCTGTTTGGCTTTGACTTGCTCCCTTAGGCTCCACATGCCAGATTGGCTTGGCTCCTGGAATCTAAGACAAGGATTGGTAAAACAGTTTTGACAGCTGGGCAAGACTGTATGTTTTAAGATTAAATAGTCGGTTGAGCCTGTTTGGCTTTGAGTTGCGCCCCTAGGATGCAAATGCTGGATTAACAGGGTTCCTGGTATCTGAAACAAGTTTTGGTAAGGCAATTTTGGCAACTACGTAAGTCTGTATGTTTTAAGATTAAATTGTCGGGTGAGCCTGTTTGGCTTTGACTGGCTCCCTTAGGCTCCACATGCCAGATTGGCTTGGCTCCTGCAATCTAAGACAAGGTTTGGTAAAACAGTTTTGACAGCTGGGCAAGACTGTATGTTTTTAGATTAAATAGTCGGTTGAGCCTGTTTGGCTTTGAGTTGCGCCCCTAGGATGCAAATGCTGGATTAACAGGGTTCCTGGTATCTGAAACAAGTTTTGGTAAGGCAATTTTGAGTTCCAGGTGAGGCTGAATGTGTTAAGACTTAATAGTCGGGTGAGACTATTTTGCTTTGACTTGCTCCCCTAGGCTGCAAATGCTAGATTAACAGGGCTCCTGGTTTCTAAGGCAAGTTTTGGTAAAGCAGTTTTGGCAGCCGGATGGGCTGTATGTTTTAAGATTAACTTCTCGGGTGAGCCTGTTTGGCTTTGAGTTGCGCCCCTAGGATACAAATGCTGGATTAACAGGGTTCCTGGTATCTGAAACAAGTTTTGGTAAGGCAATTTTGAGTTCCAGGTGAGGCTGAATGTGTTAAGACTTAATAGTCGGGTGGTACTATTTTGCTTTGAGTTGCTCCCCTAGGCTGCAAATGCTAGATTAACAGGGCTCCTGGTTTCTAAGGCAAGTTTTGGTAAAGCACTTTTGGCAGCTACGTAAGTCTGTATTATTTAAGATTAAATTGTCGGATGAGCCTGTTTGGCTTTGGTTGCTCCCCTAGGCTCCACATGCCAGATTGGCGGGGCTCCTGGAATCTAAGACAAGTTTTGGTAAAACAGTTTTGACAGCTAGGTAAGGCTGTATGCTTTAAGATTAAATAGTCGGGTGAGCGTGTTTGGCTTTGACTTGCGCCCCTAGGATGCAAATGCTGGAATAACAGGGTTCATGGTATCTAAGACAAGTTTTGGTAAATCATTTTTGGCGGCCAGATGGGGCTATATGTTTTAAGATTGAATAGTCGGTTGAGCCTGTTTGGCTTTGAGTTGCGCCCCTAGGTTGCAAATGCTGGATTAACAGGGTTCCTGGTATCTGAAACAAGTTTTGGTAAGGCAATTTTGAGTACCAGGTGAGGCTGAATGTGTTAAGACTTAATAGTGGGTGAGACTATTTTGCTTTGACTTGCTCCACTAGGCTGCACATGCCAGATTGGCGGTGCTCCTGGAATCTAAGACAAGTTTTGGTAAAACAGTTTTGACAGCTAGGTAAGGCTGTATGCTTTAAGATTAAATAGTTGGGTGAGCGTGTTTTTCTTTTACTTGCGCCCCTAGGATGCAAATGCTGGATAACCAGGGTTCCTGGAATCTGAGACAAGTCTTGGTAAGGCAATTCTGAGTTCCAGGTGAGGGTGAATGTGTTCAGACTTAATAGTCGGGTGAGACTATTTTGCTTTGCCTTGCTCCCCTAGGCTGCAAATGCTAGATTAACAGGGCTCCTGGTTTCTAAGGCAAGTTTTGGTAAAGCAGTTTTGGCAGCCGGATGGGGCTGTATGATTTAAGATTAAATTCTCGGGTGAGCCTGTTTGGTTTTGACTTGCTCCCCTAGGCTCCACATGCCAGATTGGCGGGGCTCCTGGAATCTAAGACAAGGTTTGGAAAAACAGTTTTGGCAGCTGGGCAAGACTGTATGTTTTAAGATTAAATAGTCGGTTGAGCCTATTTGGCCTTGACTTGCGCCCCTAGGATGCAAATGCTGGATTAACATTGTTCCTGGTATATGAAACAAGTTTTGGTATGGCAATTTTGAGTTCCAGGTGAGGCTGAATGTTTTAAGACTTAATAGTCGGATGAGCCTGTTTGGCTTTGACTTGCTCCACTAGGCTGCACATTCCAGATTGGCGGTGCTCCTGGCATCTAAGACAAATTTTGGTAAAACAGTTTTGACAGCTAGGTAAGGCTGTATGCTTTAAGATTAAATAGTCGGGTGAGCGTGCTTGGCTTTGACTTGCGCCCCTAGGATGCAAATGCTGGAATAACAGGGTTCCTGGTATCTAAGACAAGTTTTGGTAAATCATTTTTGGCGGCCAGATGGGGCTATATGTTTTAAGATTTAATAGTCGGGAGAGCCTGTTTGGCTTTGTTTTGCTCCCCTAGGCTGCAAATGCTACATCAACAGGGTTTCTGGTATCTGAGATAAGTTTTGGAAAACAGCTTTGGCAACTACGTAAGTCTGTATGTTTTAAGATTAAATTGTCGGGTGAGCCTGTTTGGCTTTGACTTGCTCCCTTAGGCTCCACATGCCAGATTGGCTTGGCTCCTGGAATCTAAGACAAGGATTGGTAAAACAGTTTTGACAGCTGGGCAAGACTGTATGTTTTAAGATTAAATAGTCGGTT
Organism: Drosophila kanekoi; assembly: GCA_037075305.1. NCBI lineage: Eukaryota > Metazoa > Arthropoda > Insecta > Diptera > Drosophilidae > Drosophila > Drosophila kanekoi. Next base: position 72,536 of record JBAMCE010000417.1, on the reverse strand, counting down.
GAGCCTGTTTGGCTTTGAGTTGCGCCCCTAGGATGCAAATGCTGGATTAACAGGGTTCCTGGTATCTGAAACAAGTTTTGGTAAGGCAATTTTGGCAACTACGTAAGTCTGTATGTTTTAAGATTAAATTGTCGGGTGAGCCTGTTTGGCTTTGACTGGCTCCCTTAGGCTCCACATGCCAGATTGGCTTGGCTCCTGCAATCTAAGACAAGGTTTGGTAAAACAGTTTTGACAGCTGGGCAAGACTGTATGTTTTTAGATTAAATAGTCGGTTGAGCCTGTTTGGCTTTGAGTTGCGCCCCTAGGATGCAAATGCTGGATTAACAGGGTTCCTGGTATCTGAAACAAGTTTTGGTAAGGCAATTTTGAGTTCCAGGTGAGGCTGAATGTGTTAAGACTTAATAGTCGGGTGAGACTATTTTGCTTTGACTTGCTCCCCTAGGCTGCAAATGCTAGATTAACAGGGCTCCTGGTTTCTAAGGCAAGTTTTGGTAAAGCAGTTTTGGCAGCCGGATGGGCTGTATGTTTTAAGATTAACTTCTCGGGTGAGCCTGTTTGGCTTTGAGTTGCGCCCCTAGGATACAAATGCTGGATTAACAGGGTTCCTGGTATCTGAAACAAGTTTTGGTAAGGCAATTTTGAGTTCCAGGTGAGGCTGAATGTGTTAAGACTTAATAGTCGGGTGGTACTATTTTGCTTTGAGTTGCTCCCCTAGGCTGCAAATGCTAGATTAACAGGGCTCCTGGTTTCTAAGGCAAGTTTTGGTAAAGCACTTTTGGCAGCTACGTAAGTCTGTATTATTTAAGATTAAATTGTCGGATGAGCCTGTTTGGCTTTGGTTGCTCCCCTAGGCTCCACATGCCAGATTGGCGGGGCTCCTGGAATCTAAGACAAGTTTTGGTAAAACAGTTTTGACAGCTAGGTAAGGCTGTATGCTTTAAGATTAAATAGTCGGGTGAGCGTGTTTGGCTTTGACTTGCGCCCCTAGGATGCAAATGCTGGAATAACAGGGTTCATGGTATCTAAGACAAGTTTTGTTAAATCATTTTTGGCGGCCAGATGGGGCTATATGTTTTAAGATTTAGTAGTCGGGAGAGCCTGTTTGGCTTTGACTTGCGCCCCTAGGATGCAAATGCTGCATTAACAGGGTTCCTGGTATCTGAGACAAGTTTTGGTAAAGCAGCTTTGGCAACTACGTAAGTCTGTATGTTTTAAGATTAAATTGTCGGGTGAGCCTGTTTGGCTTTGACTTGCTCCCTTAGGCACCACATGCAAGATTGGCTTGGCTCCTGGAATCTAAGACAAGGTTTAATAAAACAGTTTTGACAGCTGGGCAAGGCTGTATGTTTTAAGATTAAATAGTCGGTTGAGCCTGTTTGGCTTTGAGTTGCGCCCCTAGGATGCAAATGCTGGATTAACAGGGTTCCTGGTATCTGAAACAAGTTTTGGTAAGGCAATTTTGAGTTCCAGGTGAGGCTAATTGTGTTAAGACTTAATAGTCGGGTGAGACTATTTTGCTTTGACTTGCTCCCCTAGGCTGCAAATGCTAGATTAACAGGGCTCCTGGTTTCTAAGGCAAGTTTTCGTAAAGCAGTTTTGGCAGCTACGTAAGTCTGTATGTTTTAAGATTAAATTGTCGGGTGAGCCTGTTTGGCTTTGACTTGCTCCCCTAGGCTCCACATGCCAGATTGGCGGGGCTCCTGGAATCTAAGACAAGTTTTGGTAAAACAGTTTTGACAGCTAGGTAAGGCTGTATGCTTTAAGATTAAATAGTCGGGTGAGCGTGTTTTGCTTTGACTTGCGCCCCAAGGATGCAAATGCTGGAATAACAGGGTTCCTGGTATGTGAGACAAGTTTTGGTAAATCAATTTTGGCGGCCAGATGGGGCTATATGTTTTAAGATTTAATAGTCGGGTGAGCCTGTTTGGCTTTGACTTGCGCCCCTAGGATACAAATGCTGCATTAACAGGGTTCCTGGTATCTGAGACAAGTTTTGGTAAAGCAGCTTTGGCAACTACGTAAGTCTGTATGTTTTAAGATTAAATTGATGGGTGAGCCTGATTGGCTTTGACTTGCTCCCCTAGGCTCCACATGCCAGATTGGCTTGGCTCCTGGAATCTAAGACAAGGTTTGGTAAAACAGTTTTGACAGCTGGGCAAGACTATATGTTTTAAGATTAAATAGTCGGTTGAGCCTGTTTGGCTTTGAGTTGCGCCCCTAGGATGCAAATGCTGGATTAACAGGGTTCCTGGTATCTGAAACAAGTTTTGGTAAGGCAATTTTGGCAACTACGTAAGTCTGTATGTTTTAAGATTAAATTGTCGGGTGAGCGTGTTTGGCTTTGACTGGCTCCCTTAGGCTCCACATGCCAGATTGGCTTGGCTCCTGCAATCTAAGACAAGGTTTGGTAAAACAGTTTTGACAGCTGGGCAAGACTGTATGTTTTTAGATTAAATAGTCGGTTGAGCCTGTTTGGCTTTGAGTTGCGCCCCTAGGATGCAAATGCTGGATTAACAGGGTTCCTGGTATCTGAAACAAGTTTTGGTAAGGCAATTTTGAGTTCCAGGTGAGGCTGAATGTGTTAAGACTTAATAGTCGGGTGAGACTATTTTGCTTTGACTTGCTCCCTAGGCTGCAAATGCTAGATTAACAGGGCTCCTGGTTTCTAAGGCAAGTTTTGGTAAAGCAGTTTTGGCAGCTACGTAAGTCTGTATGTTTTAAGATTAAATTGTCGGGAGAGCCTGTTTGGCTTTGACTTGCGCCCCTAGGATGCAAATGCTGGATAACCAGGGTTCCTGGAATCTGAGACAAGTTTTGGTAAGGCAATTCTGAGTTCCAGGTGAGGCTGAATGTGTTCAGACTTAATAGTCGGGTGAGACTATTTTGCTTTGACTTGCTCCCCTAGGCTGCAAATGCTATATTAACAGATCTCCTGGTTTCTAAGGCAAGTTTTGGTAAAGCAGTTTTGGCAGCCGGATGGGCTGTATGTTTTAAGATTAACTTCTCGGGTGAGCCTGTTTGGCTTTGAGTTGCGCCCCTAGGATACAAATGCTGGATTAACAGGGTTCCTGGTATCTGAAACAAGTTTTGGTAAGGCAATTTTGAGTTCCAGGTGAGGCTGAATGTGTTAAGACTTAATAGTCGGGTGGTACTATTTTGCTTTGACTTGCTCCCCTAGGCTGCAAATGCTAGATTAACAGGGCTCCTGGTTTCTAAGGCAAGTTTTGGTAAAGCACTTTTGGCAGCTACGTAAGTCTGTATTATTTAAGATTAAATTGTCGGATGAGCCTGTTTGGCTTTGGTTGCTCCCCTAGGCTCCACATGCCAGATTGGCGGGGCTCCTGGAATCTAAGACAAGTTTTGGTAAAACAGTTTTGACAGCTAGGTAAGGCTGTATGCTTTAAGATTAAATAGTCGGGTGAGCGTGTTTGGCTTTGACTTGCGCCCCTAGGATGCAAATGCTGGAATAACAGGGTTCATGGTATCTAAGACAAGTTTTGGTAAATCATTTTTGGCGGCCAGATGGGGCTATATGTTTTAAGATTTAGTAGTCGGGAGAGCCTGTTTGGCTTTGACTTGCGCCCCTAGGATGCAAATGCTGCATTAACAGGGTTCCTGATATCTGAGACAAGTTTTGGTAAAGCAGCTTTGGCAACTACGTAAGTCTGTATGTTTAAAGATTAAATTGTCGGGTGAGCCTGTTTGGCTTTGACTTGCTCCCTTAGGCTCCACATGCAAGATTGGCTTGGCTCCTGGAATCTAAGACAAGGTTTAATAAAACAGTTTTGACAGCTGGGCAAGGCTGTATGTTTTAAGATTAAATAGTCGGTTGAGCCTGTTTGGCTTTGAGTTGCGCCCCTAGGATGCAAATGCTGGATTAACAGGGTTCCTGGTATCTGAAACAAGTTTTGGTAAGGCAATTTTGAGTTCCAGGTGAGGCTAATTGTGTTAAGACTTAATATTCGGGTGAGACTATTTTGCTTTGACTTGCTCCCCTAGGCTGCAAATGCTAGATTAACAGGGCTCCTGGTTTCTAAGGCAAGTTTTCGTAAAGCAGTTTTGGCAGCTACGTAAGTCTGTATGTTTTAAGATTAAATTGTCGGGTGAGCCTGTTTGGCTTTGACTTGCTTCCCTAGGCTCCACATGCCAGATTGGCGGGGCTCCTGGAATCCAAGACAAGTTTTGGTAAAACAGTTTTGACAGCTAGGTAAGGCTGTATGCTTTAAGATTAAATAGTCGGGTGAGCGTGTTTTGCTTTGACTTGCGCCCCAAGGATGCAAATGCTGGAATAACAGGGTTCCTGGTATGTAAGACAAGTTTTGGTAAATCAATTTTGGCGGCCAGATGGGGCTATATGTTTTAAGATTTAATAGTCGGGTGAGCCTGTTTGGCTTTGACTTGCGCCCCTAGGATACAAATGCTGCATTAACAGGGTTCCTGGTATCTGAGACAAGTTTTGGTAAAGCAGCTTTGGCAACTACGTAAGTCTGTATGTTTTAAGATTAAATTGATGGGTGAGCCTGATTGGCTTTGACTTGCTCCCCTAGGCTCCACATGCCAGTTTGGCTTGGCTCCTGGAATCTAAGACAAGGTTTGGTAAAACAGTTTTGACAGCTGGGCAAGACTATATGTTTTAAGATTAAATAGTCGGTTGAGCCTGTTTGGCTTTGAGTTGCGCCCCTAGGATGCAAATGCTGGATTAACAGGGTTCCTGGTATGTGAGACAAGTTTTGGTAAGGCAATTTTGAGTTCCAGGTGAGGCTGAATGTGTTAAGATTCAATAGTCGGGTGAGGCTATTTTGCTTTGACTTGCTCCCCTAGGCTGCAAATGCTAGATTAACAGGGCTCCTGGTTTCTAAGGCAAGTTTTGGTAAAGCAGTTTTGACAGCTACGTAAGTCTGTATGTTTTAAGATTAAATTGTCGGGTGAGCCTGTTTGGCTTTGACTTGCTCCCCTAGGCTCCACATGCAAGATTGGCGGGGCTCCTGGAATCTAAGACAAGTTTTGGTAAAACAGTTTTGACAGCTAGGTAAGGCTGTATGCTTTAAGATTAAATAGTCGGGTGAGCGTGTTTGGCTTTGACTTGCGCCCCTGGGATGCAAATGATGGAATAACAAGGTTCCTGGTATCTAAGACAAGTTTTGGTAAATCAGTTTTGGCGGCCAGTTGGGGCTATATGTTTTAAGATTTAATAGTCGGGTGAGCCTGTTTGGCTTTGACTTGCGCCCCTAGGATGCAAATGCTGCATTAACAATGTTCCTGGTATCTGAGACAAGTTTTGGTTAAACAGTTTTGACAGCTAGGTAAGGCTGTATGCTTTAAGATTAAATAGTCGGGTGAGGGAGTTTGGCTTTGACTTGCGCCCCTAGGATGCAAATGCTGGAATAACAGGGTTCCTGGTATCTAATTCATGTTTTGGTAAGTCAGTTTTGGCGGCCAGATGGGGCTATATGTTTTAAGATTTAATAGTCGGGTGAGCCTGTTTGGCTTTGACTTGCGCTCCTAGGATGCAAATGCTGGATAAACAGGGTTCTTGGTATCTGAAACAAGTTTTGGTAAGGCAATTTTGAGTTCCAGGTGTGGCTGAATGTGTTAAGATTTCATAGTCGGGTGAGGCTATTTGGCTTTGTCTTGCTCCCCTAGTCTGCAAATGCTAGATTAACAGGGTTCCTGGTATCTGAGACAAGTTTTGGTAAATCAGTTTTGGCGGCCAGATGGGGCTATATGTTTTAGGATTAAATAGTCGGATGAGCCTGGTTAACTTTTACTTGCTCCCCTAGGATGTACATGCCAGCTTGGCGGGGCTCCTGGAATCTAAGACAAGGTTTGGTAAAACAGTTTTGACAGCTAGGTAAGGCTGTTTGGCTTTGACTTGCGCTCCTAGGATGCAAATGCTAGATAAACAGGGTTCTTGGTATCTGCAACAAGTTTTGGTAAAACAGTTTTGACAGCTAGGTAAGGCTGTATGCTTTAAGATTAAGTAGTCGGATGGGCGTGTTTGGCTTTGACTTGCGCCCCTATGATGCAAATGCTGGAATAACAGGGTTCCTGGTATCTAATTCATGTTTTGGTAAGTCAGTTTTGGCGGCCAGATGGGGCTATATGTTTTAGGATTTAATAGTCGGGTGAGCCTGTTTGGCTTTGACTTGCGCTCCTAGGATGCAAATGCTAGATAAACAGGGTTCTTGGTATCTGCAACAAGTTTTGGTAAAACAGTTTTGACAGCTAGGTAAGGCTGTTTGGCTTTGACTTGCGCCCCTAGGATGCAAATGCTGGAATAACAGGGTTCCTGGTATCTAAGACAAGTTTTGGTAAATCAGTTTTGGCGGCCAGATGGGGCTATATGTTTTAAGATTTAATAGTCGGGTGAGCCTGTTTGGCTTTGACTTGCTCCCCTAGGCTGCAAATGCTAGATTAACAGGACTCCTGGTTTCTAAGATAAGTTTTGGTAAATCAGTTTTGGCAGCTACGTAAGTCTGTATGTTTTAAGATTAAATAGTCGGTTGAGCCTGTTTGGCTTTGAGTTGCGCCCCTAGGATGCAAATGCTGGATTAACAGGGTTCCTGGTATCTAAGACAAGTTTTGGTAAATCAGTTTTGGCGGCCAGATGGGGCTATATGTTTTAAGATTTAATAGACGGGTGAGCCTGTTTGGCTTTGACTTGCTCCCCTAGGCTGCAAATGATAGATCAACAGGGCTCCTGGTTTCTAAGGCAAGTTTTCGTAAAGCAGTTTTGGCAGCTACGTAAGTCTGTATGTTTTAAGATTAAATTGTCGGGTGAGCCTGTTTGGCTTTGACTTGCTCCCCTAGGCTCCACATGCCAGATTGGCGGGGCTCCTGGAATCTAAGACAAGTTTTGGTAAAATAGTTTTGACAGCTAGGTAAGGCTGTATGCTTTAGGATTAACTAGTCGGTTGAGCGTGTTTGGCCTTGACCTGCGCCCCTAGGATGCAAATGCTGGAATAACAGGGTTCCTGGTATGTAAGACAAGTTTTGGTAAATCAATTTTGGCGGCCAGATGGGGCTATATGTTTTAAGATTTAATAGTCGGGTGAGCCTGTTTGGCTTTGACTTGCTCCCCTAGGCTGCAAATGCTAGATTAACAGGGCTCCTGGTTTCTAAGATAAGTTTTGGTAAATCAGTTTTGGCGGCCAGATGGGGCTATATGTTTTAAGATTTAATAGTCGGGTGAGCCTGTTTGGCTTTGACTTGCTCCCCTAGGCTGCAAATGCTAGATTAACAGGACTCCTGGTTTCTAAGATAAGTTTTGGTAAATCAGTTTTGGCAGCTACGTAAGTCTGTATGTTTTAAGATTAAATAGTCGGTTGAGCCTGTTTGGCTTTGAGTTGCGCCCCTAGGATGCAAATGCTGGATTAACAGGGTTCCTGGTATCTAAGACAAGTTTTGGTAAATCAGTTTTGGCGGCCAGATGGGGCTATATGTTTTAAGATTTAATAGTCGGGTGAGCCTGTTTGGCTTTGACTTGCGCTCCTAGGATGCAAATGCTAGATTAACAGGGTTCCTGGTATCTAAGACAAGTTTTGGTAAATCAGTTTTGGCGGCCAGATGGGGCTATATGTTTTAAGATTTAATAGACGGGTGAGCCTGTTTGGCTTTGACTTGCTCCCCCTAGGCTGCAAATGCTAGATTAACAGGGCTCCTGGTTTCTAAGATAAGTTTTAGTAAATCAGTTTTGGCAGCTACGTAAGTCTGTATGTTTTAAGATTAAATAGTCGGTTGAGCCTGTTTGGCTTTGAGTTGCGCTCCTAGGATGCAAATGCTAGATAAACAGGGTTCTTGGTATCTGCAACAAGTTTTGGTAAAACAGTTTTGACAGCTAGGTAAGGCTGTATGCTTTAAGATTAAATAGTCGGGTGAGGGTGTTTGGCTTTGACTTGCGCCCCTATGATGCAAATGCTGGAATAACAGGGTTCCTGGTATCTAATTCATGTTTTGGTAAGTCAGTTTTGGCGGCCAGATGGGGCTATATGTTTTAAGATTTAATAGTTTGGTGAGCCTGTTTGGCTTTGACTTGCGCCCTTAGGATGCAAATGCTGGATTAACAGGGTTCCTGGTATCTGAGACAAGTTTTGGTAAGGCAATTTTGAGTTCCAGGTGTGGCTGAATGAGTTAAAATTTAATAGTCGGGTGAGGCTTTTTGGCTTTGTTTTGCTTCCCTCGGCTGCAAATGCTAGATTAACAGGGTTCCTGGTATCTGAGACAAGTTTTGGTAAATCAGTTTTGGCGGCCAGATGGGTCTATATGTTTTAGGATTAAATAGTCGGATGAGCCTGTTTGGCTTTGACTTGCTCCCCTAGGCTTCACATGCCAGATTGGCGGGGCTCCTGGAATCTAAGTCAAGTTTTGGTAAAACAGTTTTGACAGCTAGGTAAGGCTGTATGCTTTAAGATTAAGTAGTCGGATGGGCGTGTTTGGCTTTGACTTGCGCCCCTATGATGCAAATGCTGGAATAACAGGGTTCCTGGTATCTAATTCATGTTTTGGTAAGTCAGTTTTGGCGGCCAGATGGGGCTATATGTTTTAGGATTTAATAGTCGGGTGAGCCTGTTTGGCTTTGACTTGCGCTCCTAGGATGCAAATGCTAGATAAACAGGGTTCTTGGTATCTGCAACAAGTTTTGGTAAAACAGTTTTGACAGCTAGGTAAGGCTGTTTGGCTTTGACTTGCGCCCCTAGGATGCAAATGCTGGAATAACAGGGTTCCTGGTATCTAAGACAAGTTTTGGTAAATCAGTTTTGGCGGCCAGATGGGGCTATATGTTTTAAGATTTAATAGTCGGGTGAGCCTGTTTGGCTTTGACTTGCTCCCCTAGGCTGCAAATGCTAGATTAACAGGACTCCTGGTTTCTAAGATAAGTTTTGGTAAATCAGTTTTGGCAGCTACGTAAGTCTGTATGTTTTAAGATTAAATAGTCGGTTGAGCCTGTTTGGCTTTGAGTTGCGCCCCTAGGATGCAAATGCTGGATTAACAGGGTTCCTGGTATCTAAGACAAGTTTTGGTAAATCAGTTTTGGCGGCCAGATGGGGCTATATGTTTTAAGATTTAATAGACGGGTGAGCCTGTTTGGCTTTGACTTGCTCCCCTAGGCTGCAAATGATAGATCAACAGGGCTCCTGGTTTCTAAGGCAAGTTTTCGTAAAGCAGTTTTGGCAGCTACGTAAGTCTGTATGTTTTAAGATTAAATTGTCGGGTGAGCCTGTTTGGCTTTGACTTGCTCCCCTAGGCTCCACATGCCAGATTGGCGGGGCTCCTGGAATCTAAGACAAGTTTTGGTAAAATAGTTTTGACAGCTAGGTAAGGCTGTATGCTTTAGGATTAACTAGTCGGTTGAGCGTGTTTGGCCTTGACCTGCGCCCCTAGGATGCAAATGCTGGAATAACAGGGTTCCTGGTATGTAAGACAAGTTTTGGTAAATCAATTTTGGCGGCCAGATGGGGCTATATGTTTTAAGATTTAATAGTCGGGTGAGCCTGTTTGGCTTTGACTTGCTCCCCTAGGCTGCAAATGCTAGATTAACAGGGCTCCTGGTTTCTAAGATAAGTTTTGGTAAATCAGTTTTGGCGGCCAGATGGGGCTATATGTTTTAAGATTTAATAGTCGGGTGAGCCTGTTTGGCTTTGACTTGCTCCCCTAGGCTGCAAATGCTAGATTAACAGGACTCCTGGTTTCTAAGATAAGTTTTGGTAAATCAGTTTTGGCAGCTACGTAAGTCTGTATGTTTTAAGATTAAATAGTCGGTTGAGCCTGTTTGGCTTTGAGTTGCGCCCCTAGGATGCAAATGCTGGATTAACAGGGTTCCTGGTATCTAAGACAAGTTTTGGTAAATCAGTTTTGGCGGCCAGATGGGGCTATATGTTTTAAGATTTAATAGTCGGGTGAGCCTGTTTGGCTTTGACTTGCGCTCCTAGGATGCAAATGCTAGATTAACAGGGTTCCTGGTATCTAAGACAAGTTTTGGTAAATCAGTTTTGGCGGCCAGATGGGGCTATATGTTTTAAGATTTAATAGACGGGTGAGCCTGTTTGGCTTTGACTTGCTCCCCTAGGCTGCAAATGCTAGATTAACAGGGCTCCTGGTTTCTAAGATAAGTTTTAGTAAATCAGTTTTGGCAGCTACGTAAGTCTGTATGTTTTAAGATTAAATAGTCGGTTGAGCCTGTTTGGCTTTGAGTTGCGCTCCTAGGATGCAAATGCTAGATAAACAGGGTTCTTGGTATCTGCAACAAGTTTTGGTAAAACAGTTTTGACAGCTAGGTAAGGCTGTATGCTTTAAGATTAAATAGTCGGGTGAGGGTGTTTGGCTTTGACTTGCGCCCCTATGATGCAAATGCTGGAATAACAGGGTTCCTGGTATCTAATTCATGTTTTGGTAAGTCAGTTTTGGCGGCCAGATGGGGCTATATGTTTTAAGATTTAATAGTTTGGTGAGCCTGTTTGGCTTTGACTTGCGCCCTTAGGATGCAAATGCTGGATTAACAGGGTTCCTGGTATCTGAGACAAGTTTTGGTAAGGCAATTTTGAGTTCCAGGTGTGGCTGAATGAGTTAAAATTTAATAGTCGGGTGAGGCTTTTTGGCTTTGTTTTGCTTCCCTAGGCTGCAAATGCTAGATTAACAGGGTTCCTGGTATCTGAGACAAGTTTTGGTAAATCAGTTTTGGCGGCCAGATGGGTCTATATGTTTTAGGATTAAATAGTCGGATGAGCCTGTTTGGCTTTGACTTGCTCCCCTAGGCTCCACATGCCAGATTGGCGGGGCTCCTGGAATCTAAGTCAAGTTTTGGTAAAACAGTTTTGACAGCTAGGTAAGGCTGTATGCTTTAAGATTAAATAGTCGGGTGAGGGTGTTTGGCTTTGACTTGCGCCCCTATGATGCAAATGCTGGAATAACAGGGTTCCTGGTATCTAATTCATGTTTTGGTAAGTCAGTTTTGGCGGCCAGATGGGGCTATATGTTTTAAGATTTAATAGTTTGGTGAGCCTGTTTGGCTTTGACTTGCGCCCCTAGGATGCAAATGCTGGAATAACAGGGTTCCTGGTATCTAAGACAAGTTTTGGTAAATCAGTTTTGGCGTCTATGGGGCTATATGTTTTAAGATTTAATAGTCGGGTGAGCCTGTTTGGCTTTGACTTGCGCTCCTAGGATGCAAATGCTGGATAAACAGGGTTCTTGGTATCTGAAACAAGTTTTGGTAAGGCAATTTTCAGTTCCAGGTGAGGCTGAATGTGTTAAGATTTCATAGTCGGGTGAGGCTATTTGGCTTTGTCTTGCTCCCCTAGGCTGCAAATGCTAAATTAACAGGGTTCCTGGTATCTGAGACAAGTTTTGGTAATTCAGTTTTGGCGGCCAGATGGGGCTATATGTTTTAGGATTAAATAGTCGGATGAGCCTGGTTAACTTTGACTTGCTCCCCTAGGCTGTACATGCCAGCTTGGCGGGGCTCCTGGAATCTAAGACAAGGTTTGGTAAAACAGTTTTGACAGCTAGGTAAGGCTGTTTGGCTTTGACTTGCGCTCCTAGGATGCAAATGCTAGATAAACAGGGTTCTTGGTATCTGAAACAAGTTTTGGTAAGGCATTTTTGAGTTCCAGGTGAGGCTGAATGTGTTAAGATTAAATAGTCGGGTGAGCCTGTTTGGCTTTGACTTGCGCCCCTAGGATGCAAATGCTGGAATAACAGGGTTCCTGGTATCTAAGACAAGTTTTGGTAAATCAGTTTTGGCGTCTATGGGGCTATATGTTTTAAGATTTAATAGTCGGGTGAGCCTGTTTGGCTTTGACTTGCGCTCCTAGGATGCAAATGCTGGATAAACAGGGTTCTTGGTATCTGAAACAAGTTTTGGTAAGGCACTTTTGAGTTCCAGGTGAGGCTGAATGTGTTAAGATTTAATAGTCGGGTGAGGTTATTTGGCTTTGTCTTGCTCCCCTAGGCTGCAAATGCTAGATTAACAGGGTTCCTGGTATCTGAGACAAGTTTGGGTAAATCAGTTTTGGCGGCCAGATTGGGCTATATGTTTTAGGATTAAATAGTCGGATGAGCCTGGTTGGCGTTGACTTGCTCCCCTAGGCTGTACATGCCAGATTGGCGGGGCTCCTGGAATCTAAGACAAGTTTTGGTAAAACAGTTTTGACAGCTAGGTAAGGTTGTATGCTTTAAGATTAAGTAGTCGGATGAGCGTGTTTGGCTTTGACTTGCGCCCCTAGGATGCAAATGCTGGAATAACAGGGTTCCTGGTATCTAAGACAAGTTTTGGTAAATCAGTTTTGGCGGCCAGATGGGGCTATATGTTTTAAGATTTAATAGTCGGGTGAGCCTGTTTGGCTTTGACTTGCTCCCCTAGGCTGCAAATGCTAGATTAACAGGGCTCCTGGTTTCTAAGGCAAGTTTTGGTAAAGCAGTTTTGGCAGCCAGATGGGGCTGTATGTTTTAAGATTAAATTCTCGGGTGAGCCTGTTTGGTTTTGAATTTCTCCCCTAGGCGGCACATGCCAGATTGGCGGGGCTCCTGGAATCTAAAAAAAGTCTTGGTAAAACAGTTTTAACAGCTACGTAAGTCTGTATGTTTTAAGTTAAAATAGTCAGGTGAGTCTGTTTGACTTTGACTTGCTCCCCTAGGATGCAAATGCTGGAATAACAGGGTTCCTGGTATCTAAGACAAGTTTTGGTAAATCAGTTTTGGCGTCTATGGGGCTATATGTTTTAAGATTTAATAGTCGGGTGAGCCTGTTTGGCTTTGACTTGCGCTCCTAGGATGCAAATGCTGGAATAACAGGGTTCCTGGTATCTAAGACAAGTTTTGGTAAATCAGTTTTGGCGGCCAGATGAGGCTATATGTTTTAAGATTTAATAGTCGGGTAAGCCTGTTTGGCTTTGACTTGCGCTCCTAGGATGCAAATGCTGGAATAACAGGGTTCTTGGTATCTGAAACAAGTTTTGGTAAGGCACTTTTGAGTTCCAGGTGAGGCTGAATGTGTTAAGATTTAATAGTCGGGTGAGGTTATTTGGCTTTGTCTTGCGCCCCTAGGCTGCAAATGCTAGGTTAACAGGGTTCCTGGTATCTGAGACAAGTTTTGGTAAATCAGTTTTGGCGGCCAGATGGGGCTATATGTTTTAGGATTAAATAGTCGGATGAACCCTGGTTGGCTTTGACTTGCTCCCCTAGGCTGTACATGCCAGATTGGCGGGGCTCCTGGAATCTAAGACAAGTTTTGGTAAAACAGTTTTGACAGCTAGGTAAGGTTTTATGCTTTAAGATTAAGTAGTCGGATGAGCGTGTTTGGCTTTGACTTGCGCCCCTAGGATGCAAATGCTGGAATAACAGGGTTCCTGGTATCTAAGACAAGTTTTGGTAAATCAGTTTTGGCGGCCAGATGAGGCTATATGTTTTAAGATTTAATAGTCGGGTAAGCCTGTTTGGCTTTGACTTGCGCCCCTAGGATGCAAATGATGGATAACCAGGGTTCCTGGAATCTGAGACAAGTTTTGGTAAAGCAATTCTGAGTTCCAGGTGAGGCTGAATGTGTTCAGACTTAATAGTCGGGTGAGACTATTTAGCTTTGACTTGCTCCCCTAGGCTGCAAATGCTAGATTAACAGGGCTCCTGGATTCTAAGGCAAGTTTTGGTAAAGCAGTTTTGGCAGCCAGATGGGGCTGTATGTTTTAAGATTAAATTCTCGGGTGAGCCTGTTTGGTTTTGAATTTCTCCCCTAGGCGGCACATGCCAGATTGGCGGGGCTCCTGGAATCTAAAAAAAGTTTTGGTAAAACAGTTTTAACAGCTGGGCAAGACTGTATGTTTTAAGATTAAATAGTCAGTTGAGCCTGTTTGGCTTTGACTTGCGGCCCTAGGATGCAAATGCTGGATTAACAGGGTTCCTGGTATCTGAGACAAGTTTTGGTAAGGCAATTTTGAGTTCCAGGGATGAGGCTGCCCCCCCCCCCAACCTTTTAATCCTTTTTTCCCCCCAACAAACAGTCCTCAACATTTTTAACTTTTAGTCTATGGGGCTATATGTTTTAAGTTTAAATAGTCGGGTGAGCCTGTTTGGCTTTGACTTGCGCTCCTAGGATGCAAATGCTGGATAAACAGGGTTCTTGGTATCTGAGACAAGTTTTGGTAAGGCAATTTTGAGTTCCAGGTGAGGCTGAATGTGTTAAGATTAAATAGTCGGGTGATCGTGTTTGGCTTTGACTTGCGCCCCTAGGATGCAAATGCTGGAATAACAGGGTTCCTGGTATCTAAGACAAGTTTTGGTAAATCAGTTTTGGCGTCTATGGGGCTATATGTTTTAAGATTTCATAGTCGGGTGAGCCTGTTTGGCTTTGACTTGCGCTCCTAGGATGCAAATGATGGATAAATAGGGTTCTTGGTATCTGAAACAAGTTTTGGTAAGGCAATTATGAGTTCCAGGTGAGGCTGAATGTGTTAAGATTTAATAGTCGGGTGAGGCGTCTTGGTTTTGTCGTGCTCCCCTAGGCTGCAAATGCCAGATTAACAGGGTTCCTGGTATCTGAGACAAGTTTTGGTAAATCAGTTTTGGCGGCCAGATGGGGCTATATGTTTTAGGATTAAATAGTCGGATGAGCCTGGTTAACTTTGACTTGCTCCCCTAGGCTGTACATGCCAGCTTGGCGGGGCTCCTGGAATCTAAGACAAGGTTTGGTAAAACAGTTTTGACAGCTAGGTAAGGCAGTTTGGCTTTGACTTGCGCTCCTAGGATGCAAATGCTGGGTAAACAGGGTTCTTGGTATCTGAAACAAGTCTTGGTAAGGCAATTTTGAGTTCCAGGTGAGGCTGAATGTGTTAAGATTAAATAGTCGGGTGATCGTGTTTGGCTTTGACTTGCGCCCCTAGGATGCAAATGCTGGAATAACAGGGTTCCTGGTATCTAAGACAAGTTTTGGTAAATCAGTTTTGGCGTCTATGGGGCTATATGTTTTAAGATTTCATAGTCGGGTGAGCCTGTTTGGCTTTGACTTGCGCTCCTAGGATGCAAATGATGGATAACCAGGGTTCCTGGAATCTGACACAAGTTTTGGTAAAGCAATTCTGAGTTCCAGGTGAGGCTGAATGTGTTCAGACTTAATAGTCGGGTGAGACTATTTTGCTTTGACTTGCTCCCCTAGGCTGCAAATGCTAGATTAACAGGGCTCCTGGATTCTAAGGCAAGTTTTGGTAAAGCAGTTTTGGCAGCCAGATGGGGCTGTATGTTTTAAGATTAAATTCTCGGGTGAGCCTGTTTGGTTTTGAATTTCTCCCCTAGGCGGCACATGCCAGATTGGCGGGGCTCCTGGAATCTAAAAAAGTTTTGGTAAAACAGTTTTAACAGCTGGGCAAGACTGTATGTTTTAAGATTAAATAGTCAGTTGAGCCTGTTTGGCTTTGACTTGCGGCCCTAGGATGCAAATGCTGGATTAACAGGGTTCCTGGTATCTGAGACAAGTTTTGGTAAGGCAATTTTGAGTTCCAGTCGGATGAGCCTGTTTCGCTTTGACTTGCTCCCCTAGGCTGCAAATGCTAGATTAACAGGCTCCTGGTTTCTAAGGCAAGTTTTGGTAAAGCAGTTTTGGCAGCTACGTAAGTCTGTATGTTTTAAGATTAAATTGTCGGGTGAGCCTGTTTGGCTTTGCCTTGCGCCCCTAGGATGCAAATGCTGGAATAACAGGGTTCCTGGTATCTAAGACAAGTTTTGGTAAATCAGTTTTGGCGTCTATGGGGCTATATGTTTTAAGTTTAAATAGTCGGGTGAGCCTGTTTGGCTTTGACTTGCGCTCCTAGGATGCAAATGCTGGATAAACAGGGTTCTTGGTATCTGAGACAAGTTTTGGTAAGGCAATTTTGAGTTCCAGGTGAGGCTGAATGTGTTAAGATTAAATAGTCGGGTGATCGTGTTTGGCTTTGACTTGCGCCCCTAGGATGCAAATGCTGGAATAACAGGGTTCCTGGTATCTAAGACAAGTTTTGGTAAATCAGTTTTGGCGTCTATGGGGCTATATGTTTTAAGATTTCATAGTCGGGTGAGCCTGTTTGGCTTTGACTTGCGCTCCTAGGATGCAAATGATGGATAAACAGGGTTCTTGGTATCTGAAACAAGTTTTGGTAAGGCAATTTTGAGTTCCAGGTGAGGCTGAATGTGTTAAGATTTAATAGTCGGGTGAGGCGTTTTGGTTTTGTCGTGGTCCCCTAGGCTGCAAATGCCAGATTAACAGGGTTCCTGGTATCTGAGACAAGTTTTGGTAAATCAGTTTTGGCGGCCAGATGGGGCTATATGTTTTAGGATTAAATAGTCGGATGAGCCTGGTTAACTTTGACTTGCTCCCCTAGGCTGTACATGCCAGCTTGGCGGGGCTCCTGGAATCTAAGACAAGGTTTGGTAAAACAGTTTTGACAGCTAGGTAAGGCAGTTTGGCTTTGACTTGCGCTCCTAGGATGCAAATGCTGGATAAACAGGGTTCTTGGTAT
This sequence comes from Drosophila kanekoi, assembly GCA_037075305.1. Classification (NCBI taxonomy): domain Eukaryota; kingdom Metazoa; phylum Arthropoda; class Insecta; order Diptera; family Drosophilidae; genus Drosophila; species Drosophila kanekoi. The sequence continues at coordinate 56,058 of JBAMCE010000417.1, read as the reverse complement.
CTGAAACAAGTCTTGGTAAGGCAATTTTGAGTTCCAGGTGAGGCTGAATGTGTTAAGATTAAATAGTCGGGTGATCGTGTTTGGCTTTGACTTGCGCCCCTAGGATGCAAATGCTGGAATAACAGGGTTCCTGGTATCTAAGACAAGTTTTGGTAAATCAGTTTTGGCGTCTATGGGGCTATATGTTTTAAGATTTCATAGTCGGGTGAGCCTGTTTGGCTTTGACTTGCGCTCCTAGGATGCAAATGATGGATAAACAGGGTTCTTGGTATCTGAAACAAGTTTTGGTAAGGCACTTTTGAGTTCCAGGTGAGGCTGAATGTGTTAAGATTTAATAGTCGGGTAAGGTTATTTGGCTTTGTCTTGCTCCCCTAGGCTGCAAATGCTAGATTAACACGGTTCCTGGTATCTGAGACAAGTTTTGGTAAATCAGTTTTGGTGGCCAGATGGGGCTATATGTTTTAGGATTAAATAGTCGGATGATCCTGTTTGGCTTTGACTTGCTCCCCTAGGCTGCACATGCCAGATTGGCGGGGCTCCTGCAATCTAAGACAAGTTTTGGTAAAACAGTTTTGACAGCTACGTAAGGCTATATGTTTTAAGATTCAATAGTTTGGTGAGCCTGTTTGGCTTTGACTTGCGCCCCTAGGATGCAAATGCTGGATTAACAGGGTTCCTGGTATCTGAGATAAGTTTTGGTAAGGCAATTTTGAGTTCCAGGTGTGGCTTAATGAGTTAAAATTTAATAGTCGGGTGAGGCTATTTGGCTTTGTTTTGCTCCCCTAGGCTGCAAATGCTAGATTAACAGCGTTCCTGGTATCTGAGACAAGTTTTGGTAAATCAGTCTTGGCGGCCAGATGGGGCTATATGTTTTAGGACTAAATAGTCGGATGAGCCTGTTTCGCTTTGACTTGCTCCCCTAGGCTGCAAATGCTAGATTAACAGGGCTCCTGGTTTCTAAGGCAAGTTTTGGTAAAGCAGTTTTGGCAGCTACGTAAGTCTGTATGTTTTAAGATTAAATTGTCGGGTGAGCCTGTTTGGCTTTGACTTGCTCCCCTAGGCTCCACATGCCAGATTGGCGGGGCTCCTTGAATCTAAGACAAGTTTTGATAAAACAGTTTTGACAGCTAGGTAAGGCTGTATGCTTTAAGATTAAATAGTCGGGTAGGCGTGTTTGGCTTTGACTTGCGCCCCTGGGATGCAAATGCTGGAATAACAGGGTTCCTGGTATTTAAGACAAGTTTTGGTAAATCAGTTTTGGCGTCTATGGGGCTATATGTTTTAAGATATAATAGTCGGGTGAGCCTGTTTGGCTTTGACTTGCGCTCCTAGGATGCAAATGCTGGGTAAACAGGGTTCTTGGTATCTGAAACAAGTTTTGGTAAGGCAATTTTGAGTTCCAGGTGAGGCTGAATGTGTTAAGATTTAATAGTCGGGTGAGGCTATTTGGCTTTGCCTTGCTCCCCCAGGCTGCAAATGCTAGATTAACAGGGTTCCTGGTATCTGAGACTAGTTTTGGTAAATCAGTTTTGGCGGCCAGATGGGGCTATATGTTTTAGGATTAAATAGTCGGATGAGCCTGTTTGGCTTTGACTTGCTCCACTAGGCTGCACATGCCAGATTGGCGGTGCTCCTGGAATCTAAGACAAGTTTTGGTAAAACAGTTTTGACAGCTAGGTAAGGCGGTATGCTAGAAGACTGAGCGTGTTTGGCTTTGACTTGCGCCCCTAGCATGCAAATGCTGCATGAACAGGGTTCCTGGTATCTGAGACAAGTTTTGGTAAAGCAGCTTTGGCAACTACGTAAGTCTGTATGTTTTAAGATTAAATTGTCGGGTGAGCCTGTATGGCTTTGACTTGCTCCCTTAGGCTCCACATGCCAGATTGGCGGGGCTCCTGGAATCTAAGACAAGGTTTGGTAAAACAGTTTTGACAGCTGGGCAAGACTGTATGTTTTAAGATTAAATAGTCAGTTGAGCCTGTTTGGCTTTGAGTTGCGCCCCTAGGATGCAAATGCTGGATTAGCAGGGTTCCTGGTATCTAAGACATGTTTTGGTAAGTCAGTTTTGGCGGCCAGATGGGGCTATATGTTTTAGGATTAAATAGTCGGATGATCCTGTTTGGCTTTGACTTGCTCCCCTAGGCTGCACATGCCAGATTGGCGGGGCTCCTGCAATCTAAGACAAGTTTTGATAAAACAGTTTTGACAGCTAGGTAAGGCTGTATGCTTTAAGATTAAATAGTCGGGTGAGGGTGTTTGGCTTTGACTTGCGCCCCTAGGATGCAAATGCTGGAATAACAGGGTTCCTGGTATCTAAGACAAGTTTTGGTAAAACAGTTTTGAGTTCCAGGTGTGGCTTAATGAGTTAAAATTTAATAGTCGGGTGAGGCTATTTGGCTTTGTTTTGCTCCCCTAGGCTGCAAATGCTAGATTAACAGGGTTCCTGGTATTTGAGACAAGTTTTGGTAAATCAGTCTTGGCGGCCAGATGGGGCTATATGTTTTAGGATTAAATAGTCGGATGATCCTGTTTGGCTTTGACTTGCTCCCCTAGGCTGCACATGCCAGATTGGCGGGGCTCCTGCAATCTAAGACAAGTTTTGGTAAAACAGTTTTGACAGCTACGTAAGGCTATATGTTTTAAGATTCAATAGTTTGGTGAGCCTGTTTGGCTTTGACTTGCGCCCCTAGGATGCAAATGCTGGATTAACAGGGTTCCTGGTATCTGAGACAGGTTTTGGTAAGGCAATTTTGAGTTCCAGGTGTGGCTTAATGAGTTAAAATTTAATAGTCGGGTGAGGCTATTTGGCTTTGTTTTGCTCCCCTAGGCTGCAAATGCTAGATTAACAGCGTTCCTGGTATCTGAGACAAGTTTTGGTAAATCAGTCTTGGCGGCCAGATGGGGCTATATGTTTTAAGACTAAATAGTCGGATGAGCCTGTTTCGCTCTGACTTGCTCCCCTAGGCTGCAAATGCTAGATTAACAGGGCTCCTGGTTTCTAAGGCAAGTTTTGGTAAAGCATTTTTGGCAGCTACGTAAGTCTGTATGTTTTAAGATTAAATTGTCGGGTGAGCCTGTTTGGCTTTGACTTGCTCCCCTTGGCTCCACATGCCAGATTGGCGGGGCTCCTTGAATCTAAGACAAGTTTTGGTAAAACAGTTTTGACAGCTAGGTAAGGCTGTATGCTTTAAGATTAAATAGTCGGGTGAGCGTGTTTGGCTTTGACTTGCGCCCCTAGGATGCAAATGCTGGAATAACAGGGTTCCTGGTATTTAAGACAAGTTTTGGTAAATCAGTTTTGGCGTCTATGGGGCTATATGTTTTAAGATATAATAGTCGGGTGAGCCTGTTTGGCTTTGACTTGCGCTCCTAGGATGCAAATGCTGGCTAAACAGGGTTCTTGGTATCTGAAACAAGTTTTGGTAAGGCAATTTTGAGTTCCAGGTGAGGCTGAATGTGTTAAGATTTAATAGTCGGGTGAGCCTATTTGGCTTTGCCTTGCTCCCCTAGGCTGCAAATGCTAGATTAACAGGGTTCCTGGTATCTGAGACAAGTTTTGGTAAATCAGTTTTGGCGGCCAGATGGGGAGCCTGATTGGCTTTGACTTGCTCCCCTAGGCTGCACATGCCAGATTGGCGGGGCTCCTGGAATCTAAGACAAGTTTTGGTAAAACGGTTTTAACAGCTACGTAAGTCTGTATGTTTTAAGTTAAAATAGTCGGGTGAGTCTGTTTGACTTTGACTTGCTCCCCTAGGATTCAAATGCTGGATTAACAGGGTTCCTGGTATCTGAGACAAGTTTTGGTAAATCAGTTTTGGCGGCCAGATGGGGCTATATGTTTTAAAAATTTAATAGTCGGGTGAGACTATTTGGCTTTGTCTTGCTCCCCTAGGCTGCAAATGATGGATAAACAGGGTTCCTGGTAACTGAGATAAGTTTTGGTAAATCAGTTTTGGCGGCAAGAGGGGGCTATATGTTTTAGGATTAAATAGTCGGATGAGCCTGTTTGGCTTTGACTTGCTCCACTAGGCTGCACATGCCAGATTGGCGGTGCTCCTGGAATCTAAGACAAGTTTTGGTGAAACAGTTTTGACAGCTAGGTAAGGCGGTATGCTAGAAGACTGAGCGTGTTTGGCTTTGACTTGCGCCCCTAGCATGCAAATGCTGCATGAACAGGGTTCCTGGTATCTGAGACAAGTTTTGGTAAAGCAGCTTTGGCAACTACGTAAGTCTGTATGTTTTAAGATTAAATTGTCGGGTGAGCCTGTTTGGCTTTGACTTGCTCCCTTAGGCTCCACATGCCAGATTGGCGGGGCTCCTGGAATCTAACCCAAGGTTTGGTAAAACAGTTTTGACAGCTGGGCAAGACTGTATGTTTTAAGATAAAATAGTCAGTTGAGCCTGTTTGGCTTTGAGTTGCGCCCCTAGGATGCAAATGCTGGATTAGCAGGGTTCCTGGTATCTAAGACATGTTTTGGTAAGTCAGTTTTGGCGGCCAGATGGGGCTATATGTCTTAAGATTTAATAGTTTGGTGAGCCTGTTTGGCTTTGACTTGCGCCCCTAGGATGCAAATGCTGGATTAACAGGGTTCCTGGTATCTGAGACAAGTTTTGGTAAGGCAATTTTGAGTTCCAGGTGTGGCTGAATGAGTTAAAATTTAATAGTCGGGTGAGGCTATTTGGCTTTGTTTTGCTCCCCTAGGCTGCAAATGCTAGATTAACAGGGTTCCTGGTATCTGAGACAAGTTTTGGTAAATCAGTCTTAGCGGCCAGATGGGGCTATATGTTTTAGGACTAAATAGTCGGATGAGCCTGTTTCGCTTTGACTTGCTCCCCTAGGCTGTAAATGCTAGATTAACAGGGCTCCTGGTTTCTAAGGCAAGTTTTGGTAAAGCAGTTTTGGCAGCTACGTAAGTCTGTATGTTTTAAGATTAAATTGTCGGGTGAGCCTGTTTGGCTTTGACTTGCTCCCCTAGGCTCCACATGCCAGATTGGCGGGGCTCCTTGAATCTAAGACAAGTTTTGATAAAACAGTTTTGACAGCTAGGTAAGGCTGTATGCTTTAAGATTAAATAGTCGGGTAGGCGTGTTTGGCTTTGACTTGCGCCCCTGGGATGCAATTGCTGGAATAACAGGGTTCCTGGTATTTAAGACAAGTTTTGGTAAATCAGTTTTGGCGTCTATGGGGCTATATGTTTTAAGATATAATAGTCGGGTGAGCCTGTTTGGCTTTGACTTGCGCTCCTAGGATGCAAATGCTGGCTAAACAGGGTTCTTGGTATCTGAAACAAGTTTTGGTAAGGCAATTTTGAGTTCCAGGTGAGGCTGAATGTGTTAAGATTTAATAGTCGGGTGAGGCTATTTGGCTTTGCCTTGCTCCCCCAGGCTGCAAATGCTAGATTAACAGGGTTCCTGGTATCTGAGACTAGTTTTGGTAAATCAGTTTTGGCGGCCAGATGGGGCTATATGTTTTAGGATTAAATAGTCGGATGAGCCTGGTTGGCTTTGACTTGCTCCCCTAGGCTGTACATGCCAGATTGGCGGGGCTCCTGTAATCTATGACAAGTTTTGGTAAAACAGTTTTGACAGCTAGGTAAGGTTGTATGCTTTAAGATTAAGTAGTCGGATGAGCGTGTTTGGCTTTGACTTGCGCCCCTAGGATGCAAATGCTGGAATAACAGGGTTCCTGGTATCTAAGACAAGTTTTGGTAAATCAGTTTTGGCAGCCAGATGGGGCTGTATGTTTTAAGATTAAATTCTCGGGTGAGCCTGTTTGGTTTTGACTTTCTCCTCTAGGCGGCACATGCCAGATTGGCAGGGCTCCTGGAATCCAAAAAAAGTTTTGGTAAAACAGTTTTAACAGCTACGTAAGTCTGTATGTTTTAAGTTTAAATAGTCGGGTGAGTCTGTTTGACTTTGACTTGCTCCCCTAGGATGCAAATGCTGGATTAACAGGGTTCCTGGTATCTGAGACATGTTTTGGTAGATCAGTTTTGGCGGCCAGATGGGACTATATGTTTTAAAACTTAATAGTCGGGTGAGACTATTTGGCTTTGTCTTGCTCCTATAGGCTGCAAATGCTAGATTAACAAGGTTCCTGGTAACTGAAATAAGTTTTGGTAAATCAGTTTTGGCGGCAAGATGGGGCTATATATTTTAGGATTCAATAGTCGGAAGAGCCTGTTTGGCTTTGACTTGCTCCACTAGGCTGCACATGCCAGATTGGCGGTGCTCCTGGAATCTAAGACAAGTTTTGGTAAAACAGTTTTGACAGCTAGGTAAGGCTGTATGCTTTAAGATTGAGCGTGTTTGGCTTTGACTTGCGCCCCTAGGATGCAAATGCTGGAATAACAGGGTTCCTGGTATCTAAGACAAGTTTAGGTAAATCATTTTTGGCGGCCAGATGGGGCTATATGTTTTAAGATTTAATTGTCGGGAGAGCCTGTTTGGCTTTCACTTGCGCCCCTAGCATGCAAATGCTGCATTAACAGGATTCCTGGTATCTGAGACAAGTTTTGGTAAAGCAGCTTTGGCAACTACTTAAGTCTGTATGTTTTAAGATTAAATTGTCGGGTGAGCCTGTTTGGCTTAGACTTGCTCCCTTAGGCTCCACATGCCAGATTGGCTTGGCTCCTGGAATCTAAGACAAGGTTTGGTAAAACAGTTTTGACAGCTGGGCAAGACTGTATGTTTTAAGATTTAATAGTCGGGTGAGGCTATTTGGCTTTGCCTTGCTCCCCCAGGCTGCAAATGCTAGATTAACAGGGTTCCTGGTATCTGAGACAAGTTTTGGTAAATCAGTTTTGGTGGCCAGATGGGGCTATATGTTTTAGGATTAAATAGTCGGATGAGCCTGGTTGGCTTTGACTTGCTCCCCTAGGCTGTACATGCCAGATTGGCGGGGCTCCTGTAATCTATGACAAGATTTGGTAAAACAGTTTTGACAGCTAGGTAAGGTTGTATGTTTTAAGATTAAATAGTCGGTTGAGCCTGTTTGGCTTTGAGTTGCGCCCCTAGGATGCAAATGCTGGATTAACAGGGTTCCTGGTATCTAAGACATGTTTTGGTAAGTCAGTTTTGGCGGCCAGATGGGGCTATATGCTTTAAGATTTAATAGTTTGGTGAGCCTGTTTGGCTTTGACTTGCGCCCCTAGGATGCAAATGCTGGAATAACAGGGTTCCTGGTATCTAAGACAAGTTTTGGTAAATCAGTTTTGGCGTCTATGGGGCTATATGTTTTAAGATTTCATAGTCGGGTGAGCCTGTTTGGCGTTGACTTGCGCTCCTAGGATGCAAATGCTGGGTAAACAGGGTTCTTGGTATCTGAAACAAGTTTTGGTAAGGCAATTTTGAGTTCCAGGTGAGGCTGAATGTGTTAAGATTTAATAGTCGGGTGAGGCTATTTGGCTTTGCCTTGCTCCCCCAGGCTGCAAATGCTAGATTAACAGGGTTCCTGGTATCTGAGACTAGTTTTGGTAAATCAGTTTTGGCGGCCAGATGGGGCTATATGTTTTAGGATTAAATAGTCGGATGAGCCTGGTTGGCTTTGACTTGCTCCCCTAGGCTGTACATGCCAGATTGGCGGGGCTCCTGTAATCTATGACAAGTTTTGGTAAAACAGTTTTGACAGCTAGGTAAGGTTGTATGCTTTAAGATTAAGTAGTCGGATGAGCGTGTTTGGCTTTGACTTGCGCCCCTAGGATGCAAATGCTGGAATAACAGGGTTCCTGGTATCTAAGACAAGTTTTGGTAAATCAGTTTTGGCAGCCAGATGGGGCTGTATGTTTTAAGATTAAATTCTCGGGTGAGCCTGTTTGGTTTTGACTTTCTCCCCTAGGAGGCACATGCCAGATTGACAGGGCTCCTGGAATCCAAAACATGTTTTGGTAAAACAGTTTTAACAGCTACGTAAGTCTGTATGTTTTAAGATTTAAATAGTCGGGTGAGTCTGTTTGACTTTGACTTGCTTCCCTAGGATGCAAATGCTGGATTAACAGGGTTCCTGGTATCTGAGACATGTTTTGGTAAGATCAGTTTTGAGTGGCCAGATGTGGACTATATGTTTTAAAACTTAATAGTCGGGTGAGACTATTTGGCTTTGTCTTGCTCCTATGAGGCTGCAAATGCTAGATTAACAAGGTTCCTGGTAACTGAAATAAGTTTTGGTAAATCAGTTTTGGCGGCAAGATGGGGCTATATATTTTAGGATTCAATAGTCGGAAGAGCCTGTTTGGCTTTGACTTGCTCCACTAGGCTGCACATGCCAGATTGGCAGGTGCTCCTGGAATCTAAGACAAGTTTTGGTAAAACAGTTTTGACAGCTAGGTAAGGCTGTATGCTTTAAGATTAGATTGTCGGGTGAGCCTGTTTGGCTTTGACTTGCGCCCCTAGGATGCACATGCTGGAATAACAGGGTTCCTGGTATCTAAGACAAGTTTAGGTAAATCATTTTTGGCGGCCAGATGGGGCTATATGTTTTAAGATTTAATTGTCGGGAGAGCCTGTTTGGCTTTCACTTGCGCCCCTAGCATGCAAATGCTGCATTAACAGGATTCCTGGTATCTGAGACAAGTTTTGGTAAAGTCAGCTTTGGCAACTACTTAAGTCTGTATGTTTTAAGATTAAATTGTCGGGTGAGCCTGTTTGGCTCAGACTTGCTCCCTTAGGATCCACATGCCAGATTGGCTTGGCTCCTGGAATCTAAGAAAAGGTTTGGTAAAACAGTTTTGACAGCTGGGCAAGACTGTATGTTTTAAGATTTAATAGTCGGGTGAGGCTATTTGGCTTTGCCTTGCTCCCCCAGGCTGCAAATGCTAGATTAACAGGGTTCCTGGTATCTGAGACAAGTTTTGGTAAATCAGTTTTGGCGGCCAGATGGGGCTATATGTTTTAGGATTAAATAGTCGGATGAGCCTGGTTGGCTTTGACTTGCTCCCCTAGGCTGTACATGCCAGATTGGCGGGGCTCCTGTAATCTATGACAAGATTTGGTAAAACAGTTTTGACAGCTAGGTAAGGTTGTATGTTTTAAGATTAAATAGTCGGTTGAGCCTGTTTGGCTTTGAGTTGCGCCCCTAGGATGCAAATGCTGGATTAACAGGGTTCCTGGTATCTAAGACATGTTTTGGTAAGTCAGTTTTGGCGGCCAGATGGGGCTATATGTTTTAAGATTTAATAGTTTGGTGAGCCTGTTTGGCTTTGACTTGCGCCCCTAGGCTGCAAATGCTGGAATAACAGGGTTCCTGGTATCTGAGACAAGTTTTGGTAAGGCAATTTTGAGTTCCAGGTGTGGCTGAATGAGTTAAAATTTAATAGTCGGGTGAGGCTATTTGGCTTTGTTTTGCTCCCCGAGCCTGCAAATGCTAGATTAACAGGGTTCCTGGTATCTGAGACAAGTTTTGGTAAATCAGTCTTGGCGGCCAGATGGCGCTATATGTTTTAGGATTAAATAGTCGGATGAGCCTGTTTGGCTTTGACTTGCTCCCCTAGGCTGCAAATGCTAGATTAACAGGGCTCCTGGTTTCTAAGGCAAGTTTTGGTAAAGCAGTTTTGGCAGCTACGTAAGTCTGTATGTTTTAAGATTAAATTGTCGGGTGAGCCTGTTTGGCTTTGACTTGCTCCCCTAGGCACCACATGCCAGATTGGCGGGGCTCCTGGAATCTAAGACAAGTTTTGGTAAAACAGTTTTGACAGCTAGGTAAGGCTGTATGCTTTAAGATTAAATAGTCGGGTGAGGGTGTTTGGCTTTGACTTGGGCCCCTAGGATGCAAATGCTGGAATAACAGGGTTCCTGGTATCTAAGACATGTTTTGGTAAGTCAGTTTTGGCGGCCAGATGGGGCTATATGTTGTAAGATTTAATAGTTTGGGCAGCCTGTTTGGCTTTGACTTGCGCCCCTAGGATGCAAATGCTGGATTAACAGGGTTCCTGGTATCTGAGACAAGTTTTGGTAAGGCAATTTTGAGTTCCAGGTGTGACTGAATGAGCTAAAATTTAATAGTCGGGTGAGGCTATTTGGCTTTGTTTTGCTCCCCTAGGCTGCAAATGCGAAATTAACAGGGTTCCTGGTATCTGAGACAAGTTTTGGTAAATCAGTCTTGGCGGCCAGATGGGGCTATGTGTTTTAGGATTTTGTTTGGCTTTGACTTGCTCCCCTTGGCTGCAAATGCTAGATTAACAGGGCTCCTGGTTTCTAAGGCAAGTTTTGGTAAAGCAGTTTTGGCAGCTACGTAAGTCTGTATGTTTTAAGATTAAATTGTCGGGTGAGCCTGTTTGGCTTTGACTTGCTCCCCTAGGCTCCACATGCAAGATTGGCGGGGCTCCTGGAATCTAAGACAAGTTTTGGTAAAACAGTTTTGACAGCTAGGTAAGGCTGTATGCTTTAAGATTAAATAGTCGGGTGAGGGTGTTTGGCTTTGACTAACAGGGTTCCTGGTATCTAAGACATGTTTTGGTAAGTCAGTTTTGGCGGCCAGATGGGGCTATATGTTTTAAGATTTAATAGTTTGGTGAGCCTGTTTGGCTTTGACTTGCGCCCCTAGGATGAAAATGCTGGATTAACAGGGTTCCTGGTATCTGAGACAAGTTTTGGTAAGGCAATTTTGAGTTCCAGGTGTGGCTGAATGAGTTAAAATTTAATAGTCGGGTTTTGCTTTTGACTGTGCTTATCTTGAGATTATTGAGCGTGTTTGGCTTTGACTTGCGCCCCTAGGATGCAAATGCTGGAATAACAGGGTTCCTGGTATCTAAGACAAGTTTTGGTAAATCAGTTTTGGCGTCCATGGGGCTATATGTTTTGGATTTAATTGGGGGGGGGCTTTTTTTTTTTTTCTTTCCTCCTAGGATGCAAATGCTGGATAAACAGGGTTCTTGGTATCTGAAACAAGTTTTGGTAAGGCAATTTTGAGTTCCAGGTGAGGCTCAATGTGTTAAGATTTCATAGTCGGGTGAGGCTATTTGGCTTTGTCTTGCTCCCCTAGGCTGCAAATGCCAGATTAACAGGGTTCCTGGTATCTGAGACAAGTTTTGGTAAATCAGTTTTGGCGGCCAGATGGGGCTATATGTTTTAGGATTAAATAGTCGGATGAGCCTGGTTAACTTTGACTTGCTCCCCTAGGCTGTACATGCCAGCTTGGCGGGGCTCCTGGAATCTAAGACAAGGTTTGGTAAAACAGTTTTGACAGCTAGGTAAGGCAGTTTGGCTTTGACTTGCGCTCCTAGGATGCAAATGCTGGATAAACAGGGTTCTTGGTATCTGAAACAAGTTTTGGTAAATCAGTTTTGGCGTCTATGGGGCTATATGTTTTAAGATTTAATAGTCGGGTGAGCCTGTTTGGCTTTGACTTGCGCTCCTAGGATGCAAATGCTGGATAAACAGGGTTCTTGGTATCTGAAACAAGTTTTGGTAAGGCAATTTTGAGTTCCAAGTGAGGCTGAATGTGTTAAGATTAAATAGTCGGGTGATCGTGTTTGGCTTTGACTTGCGCCCCTAGGATGCAAATGCTGGAATAACAGGGTTCCTGGTATCTAAGACAAGTTTTGGTAAATCAGTTTTGGCGTCTATGGGGTTATATGTTTTAAGATTTAATAGTCGGGTGAGCCTGTTTGGCTTTGACTTGCGCTCCTAGGATGCAAATGCTGGATAAACAGGGTTCTTGGTATCTGAAACAAGTTTTGGTAAGGCACTTTTGAGTTCCAGGTGAGGCTGAATGTGTTAAGATTTAATAGTCGGGTGAGGTTATTTGGCTTTGTCTTGCTCCCCTAGGCTGCAAATGCTAGATTAACAGGGTTCCTGGTATCTGAGATAAGTTTTGGTAAATCAGTTTTGGCGGCCAGATGGGGCTATATGTTTTAGGATTAAATAGTCGGATGAACCCTGGTTGGCTTTGACTTGCTCCCCTAGGCTGTACATGCCAGATTGGCGGGGCTCCTGGAATCTAAGACAAGTTTTGGTAAAACAGTTTTGACAGCTAGGTAAGGTTGTATGCTTTAAGATTAAGTAGTCGGATGAGCGTGTTTGGCTTTGACTTGCGCCCCTAGGATGCAAATGCTGGAATAACAGGGTTCCTGGTATCTAAGACAAGTTTTGGTAAAGCAGTTTTGGCAGCTACGTAAGTCTGTATGTTTTAAGATTAAATTGTCGGGTGAGCCTGTTTGGCTTTGACTTGCTCCCCTAGGCTCCATATGCCAGATAGGCGGGGCTCCTGGAGTCTAAGACAAGTTTTGGTAAAACAGTTTTGACAGCTAGGTAAGGCTGTATGCTTTAAGATTAAATAGTCGGGTGAGCGTGTTTGGCTTTGACTTGCGCCCCTAGGATGCAAATGCTGGAATAACAGGGTTCCTGGTATCTAAGACAAGTTTTGGTAAATCAGTTTTGGCGTCTATGGGGCTATATGTTTTAAGGATAAACAGGGTTCCTGGTATCTGAGACAAGTTTTGGTAAGGCAATTTTGAGTTCCAGGTGTGGCTGAATGAGTTAAAATTTAATAGTCGGGTGAGGCTATTTGCCTTTGTTTTGCTCCCCTAGGCTGCAAATGCTAGATTAACAGTGTTCCTGGTATCTGAGACAAGTTTTGATAAAACAGTTTTGACAGCTAGGTAAGGCTGTATGCTTTAAGATTAAATAGTCGGATGAGCGTGTTTGGCTTTGACTTGCGCCCCTAGGATGCAAATGCTGGAATAACAGGGTTCCTGGTATCTAAGACAAGTTTTGGTAAAGCAGTTTTGGCAGCTACGTAAGTCTGTATGTTTTAGGATTAAATAGTCGGACGAGCCTGTTTGGCTTTGACTTGCTCCACTAGGATGCAAATGCTGGAATAACAGGGTTCCTGGTATCTAAGACAAGTTTTGGTAAATCAGTTTTGGCGTCTATGGGGCTATATATTTTAGGATTAAATAGTCGGATGAGCCTGTTTGGCTTTGACTTGCTCCCCTAGGCTCCATATGCCAGATAGGCGGGGCTCCTGGAGTCTAAGACAAGTTTTGGTAAAACAGTTTTGACAGCTAGGTAAGGCTGTATGCTTTAAGATTAAATAGTCGGGTGAGCGTGTTTGGCTTTGACTTGCGCCCCTAGGATGCAAATGCTGGAATAACAGGGTTCCTGGTATCTAAGACAAGTTTTGGTAAATCAGTTTTGGCAGCTACGTAAGTCTGTATGTTTTAGGATTAAATAGTCGGATGAGCCTGTTTGGCTTTGACTTGCTCCACTAGGATGCAAATGCTGGAATAACAGGGTTCCTGGTATCTAAGACAAGTTTTGGCAGCTACTTAAGTCTGTATGTTTTAAGATTAAATTGTCGGGTGAGCCTGTTTGGCTTTGACTTGCTCCCCTAGGCTCCATATGCCAGATAGGCGGGGCTCCTGGAGTCTAAGACAAGTTTTGGTAAATCAGTTTTGACAGCTAGGTAAGGCTGTATGCTTTAAGATTAAATAGTCGGGTGAGCGTGTTTGGCTTTGACTTGCGCCCCTAGGATGCAAATGCTGGAATAACAGGGTTCCTGGTATCTAAGACAAGTTTTGGTAAATCAGTTTTGGCAGCTACGTAAGTCTGTATGTTTTAGGATTAAATAGTCGGATGAGCCTGTTTGGCTTTGACTTGCTCCACTAGGATGCAAATGCTGGAATAACAGGGTTCCTGGTATCTAAGACAAGTTTTGGTAAAGCAGTTTTGGCAGCTACGTAAGTCTGTATGTTTTAAGATTAAATTGTCGGGTGAGCCTGTTTGGCTTTGACTTGCTCCCCTAGGCTCCATATGCCAGATAGGCGGGGCTCCTGGAGTCTAAGACAAGTTTTGGTAAATCAGTTTTGACAGCTAGGTAAGGCTGTATGCTTTAAGATTAAATAGTCGGGTGAGCGTGTTTGGCTTTGACTTGCGCCCCTAGGATGCAAATGCTGGAATAACAGGGTTCCTGGTATCTAAGACAAGTTTTGGTAAATCAGTTTTGGCAGCTACGTAAGTCTGTATGTTTTAGGATTAAATAGTCGGATGAGCCTGTTTGGCTTTGACTTGCTCCACTAGGATGCAAATGCTGGAATAACAGGGTTCCTGGTATCTAAGACAAGTTTTGGTAAAGCAGTTTTGGCAGCTACGTAAGTCTGTATGTTTTAAGATTAAATTGTCGGGTGAGCCTGTTTGGCTTTGACTTGCTCCCCTAGGCTCCATATGCCAGATAGGCGGGGCTCCTGGAGTCTAAGACAAGTTTTGGTAAATCAGTTTTGACAGCTAGGTAAGGCTGTATGCTTTAAGATTAAATAGTCGGGTGAGCGTGTTTGGCTTTGACTTGCGCCCCTAGGATGCAAATGCTGGAATAACAGGGTTCCTGGTATCTAAGACAAGTTTTGGTAAATCAGTTTTGGCGTCTATGGGGCTATATGTTTTAAGGATAAGCAGGGTTCCTGGTATCTGAGACAAGTTTTGGTATGGCAATTTTGAGTACCAGGTGAGGCTGAATGTTTTAAGACTTAATAGTCGGATGAGCCTGTTTGGCTTTGACTTGCTCCACTAGGCTGCACATTCCAGATTGGCGGTGCTCCTGGGATCTAAGACAAATTTTGGTAAAACAGTTTTGACAGCTAGGTAAGGCTGTATGCTTTAAGATTAAATAGTCGAATGAGCGTGTTTGGCTTTGACTTGCGCCCCTAGGATGCAAATGCTGGAATAACAGGGTTCCTGGTATCTAAGACAAGTTTTGGTAAAGCAGTTTTGGCAGCTACGTAAGTCTGTATGTTTTAGGATTAAGAAGTCGGATGAGCCTGTTTGGCTTTGACTTGCTCCACTAGGCTGCACATGCCAGATTGGCGGTGCTCCTGGAATCTAAGACAAGTTTTGGTAAAACAGTTTTGACAGCTAGGTAAGGCTGTATGCTTTCAGATTGAGCGTGTTTGGCTTTGACTTGCGCCCCTAGGATGCAAATGCTGGAATAACAAGGTTCCTGGTATCTAAGACAAGTTTAGGTAAATCATTTTTGACGGCCAGATGGGGCTATATGTTTTAGGATTAAATAGTCGGATGAGCCCTGGTTGGCTTTGACTTGCTCCCCTAGGCTGTACATGCCAGATTGGCGGGGCTCCTGGAATCTAAGACAAGTTTTGGTAAAACAGTTTTGACAGCTAGGTAAGGTTGTATGCTTTAAGATTTAGTAGTCGGATGAGCGTGTTTGGCTTTGACTTGCGCCCCTAGGATGCAAATGCTGGAATAACAGGGTTCCTGGTATCTAAGACAAGTTTTGGTAAAGCAATTTTGGCAGTTACAGTAAGTCTGTATGTTTTAAGATTAAATTGTCGGGTGAGCCTGTTTGGCTTTGACTTGCGCCCCTAGGCTCCAAATGCCAGATAAGCAGGGCTCCTGGAGTCTAAGACAAGTTTTGGTAAAACAGTTTTGACAGCTAGGTAAGGCTGTATGCTTTAAGATTAAATAGTCGGGTGAGCGTGTTTGGCTTTGACTGGCGCCCCTAGGATGCAAATGCTGGAATAACAGGGTTCCTGGTATCTAAGACAAGTTTTGGTAAATCAGTTTTGGCGTCTATGGGGCTATATGTTTTAAGGATAAACAGGGTTCCTGGTATCTGAGACAAGTTTTGGTAAGGCAATTTTGAGTTCCAGGTGTGGCTGAATGAGTTAAAATTTAATAGTCGGGTGAGGCTATTTGCCTTTGTTTTGCTCCCCTAGGCTGCAAATGCTAGATTAACAGTGTTCCTGGTATCTGAGACAAGTTTTGATAAAACAGTTTTGACAGCTTGGTAAGGCTGAATGCTTTAAGATTAAATAGTCGGGTGAGGGTGTTTGGCTTTGACTTGCGCCCCTAGGATGCAAATGCTGGAATAACAGGGTTCCTGGTATCTAAGACATGTTTTGGTAAGTCAGTTTTGGCGGCCAGATGGGGCTATATGTTTTAGGACTAAATAGTCGGATGACCCTGTTTCGCTTTGAATTGCGCCCCTTGCATGCAAATGCTGCATGAACAGGGTTCCTGGTATCTGAGACAAGTTTTGGTAAAGCAGCTTTGGCAACTACGTAAGTCTGTATGTTTTAAGATTAAATTGTCGGGTGAGCCTGTTTGGCTTTGACTTGCTCCCTTAGGCTCCACATGCCAGATTGGCGGGGCTCCTGGAATCTAAGACAAGGTTTGGTAAAACAGTTTTGACAGCTGGGCAAGACTGTATGTTTTAAGATTAAATAGTCAGCTGAGCCTGTTTGGCTTTGAGTTGCGCCCCTAGGATGCAAATGCTGGATTAGCAGGGTTCCTGGTATCTAAGACATGTTTTGGTAAGTCAGTTTTGGCGGCCAGGTGTGGCTGAATGAGTTAAAATTTAATAGTCGGGTGAGGCTATTTGGCTTTGTTTTGCTCCCCTAGGCTGCAAATGCTAGATTAACAGGGTTCCTGGTATCTGAGACAAGTTTTGGTAAATCAGTCTTGGCGGCCAGATGGGGCTATATGTTTTAGGATTAAATAGTCGGATGAGCCTGTTTGGCTTTGACTTGCTCCCCTAGGCTGCAAATGCTAGATTAACAGGGCTCCTGGTTTCTAAGGCAAGTTTTGGTAAAGCAGTTTTGGCAGCTACGTAAGTCTGTATGTTTTAAGATTAAATTGTCGGGTGAGCCTGTTTGGCTTTGACTTGCTCCCCTAGGCTCCATATGCCAGATAGGCGGGGCTCCTGGAGTCTAAGACAAGTTTTGGTAAAACAGTTTTGACAGCTAGGTAAGGCTGTATGCTTTAAGATTAAATAGTCGGGTGAGCGTGTTTGGCTTTGACTTGCGCCCCTAGGATGCAAATGCTGGAATAACAGAGTTCCTGGTATCTAAGACAAGTTTTGGTAAATCAGTTTTGGCGTCTATGGGGCTATATGTTTTAAGGATAAACAGGGTTCCTGGTATCTGAGACAAGTTTTGGTAAGGCAATTTTGAGTTCCAGGTGTGGCTGAATGAGTTAAAATTTAATAGTCGGGTGAGGCTATTTGCCTTTGATTTGCTCCCCTAGGCTGCAAACTAGATAACAAGTTCCTGGTACTAGAAGATAAAACATGACACTACAATTGTATGTTTTAGATTAAATTTCGGGTAGTGTTTGGCTTTACTTTCCCTTAGGCTGAAACTAGATAACAGGGTTCCTGGTAACTGAGAAATTTTGTAAATAGTTTTGGCGCAAGATGGGCTATATGTTTTACGATAAATAGTCGGATAAGCCTGTTTGGCTTTGACTTCTCCACTAGGCTGCACATGCCAGATTGGCGGTGCTCTGGAATCTAAACAAGTTTTGGTAAAACAGTTTTGACAGCTAGGTAAGGCGGTATGCTGAAGACTGAGCGTGTTTGGCTTTGACTTGCGCCCCTAGCATGCAAATCTGAAACAGGGTTCCTGGTACTGAACAAGTTTTGGTAAAGCATTTGGCAACTACTAAGCTTAGTTTTAAGATAAATTGTCGGGTGAGCCTGTTTGGCTTTGACTTCTCCCTTAGGCGCCACATGCCAGATTGGCGGGCTCCTGGAACTAAGACAAGGTTTGGTAAAACAGTTTTACACTGGCAAACTGTAGTTTTAAATAAATAGTATTAGTGTTTGGCTTTGACTTGCGCCCCTAGGATGCAAATGCTGGAATAACAGGGTTCCTGGTATCTAAGACATGTTTTGGTAAGTCAGTCGGGTGAGTCTGTTTGACTTTGACTTGCTCCCCTAGGATTCAAATGCTGGATTAACAGGGTTCCTGGTATCTGAGACAAGTTTTGGTAAATCAGTTTTGGCGGCCAGATGGAGCTATATGTTTTAAAAATTTAATAGTCGGGTGAGACTATTTGGCTTTGTCTTGCTCCCCTAGGCTGCAAATGCTAGATTAACAGTGTTCCTGGTAACTGAGATAAGTTTTGGTAAATCAGTTTTGGCGGCAAGATGGGGCTATATGTTTTACGATTAAATAGTCGGATGAGCCTGTTTGGCTTTGACTTGCTCCACTAGGCTGCACATGCCAGATTGGCGGTGCTCCTGGAATCTAAGACAAGTTTTGGTAAAACAGTTTTGACAGCTAGGTAAGGCGGTATGCTAGAAGACTGAGCGTGTTTGGCTTTGACTTGCGCCCCTAGCATGCAAATGCTGCATGAACAGGGTTCCTGGTATCTGAGACAAGTTTTGGTAAAGCAGCTTTGGCAACTACGTAAGTCTGTATGTTTTAAGATTAAATTGTCGGGTGAGCCTATTTGGCTTTGACTTGCTCCCTTAGGCTCCACATGCCACATAGGCTGGGCTCCTGGAATCTAAGACAAGGTTTGGTAAAACAGTTTTGACAGCTGGGCAAGACTGTATGTTTTAAGATTAAATAGTCAGTTGAGCCTCTTTGGCTTTGTGTTGCGCCCCTAGGATGCAAATGCTGGATTAGCAGGGTTCCTGGTATCTAAGACATGTTTTGGTAAGTCAGTTTTGGCGGCCAGGTGTGGCTGAATGAGTTAAAATTTAATAGTCGGGTGAGGCTATTTGGCTTTGTTTTGCTCCTCTAGGCTGCAAATGCTAGATTAACAGGGTTCCTGGTATCTGAGACAAGTTTTGGTAAATCAGTCTTGGCGGCCAGATGGGGCTATATGTTTTAGGATTAAATATTCGGATGAGCCTGTTTGGCTTTGACTTGCTCCCCTAGGCTGCAAATGCTAGATTAACAGGGCTCCTGGTTTCTAAGGCAAGTTTTGGTAAAGCAGTTTTGGCAGCTACGTAAGTCTGTATGTTTTAAGATTAAATTGTCGGGTGAGCCTGTTTGGCTTTGACTTGCTCCCCTAGGCTCCATATGCCAGATAGGCGGGGCTCCTGGAGTCTAAGACAAGTTTTGGTAAAACAGTTTTGACAGCTAGGTAAGGCTGTATGCTTTAAGATTAAATAGTCGGGTGAGCGTGTTTGGCTTTGACTTGCGCCCCTAGGATGCAAATGCTGGAATAACAGGGTTCCTGGTATCTAAGACAAGTTTTGGTAAATCAGTTTTGGCGTCTATGGGGCTATATGTTTTAAGGATAAACAGGGTTCCTGGTATCTGAGACAAGTTTTGGTAAGGCAATTTTGAGTTCCAGGTGTGGCTGAATGAGTTAAAATTTAATAGTCGGGTGAGGCTATTTGCCTTTGTTTTGCTCCCCTAGGCTGCAAATGCTAGATTAACAATGTTCCTGGTATCTGAGACAAGTTTTGATAAAACAGTTTTGACAGCTACGTAAGTCTGTATGTTTTAAGATTAAATTGTCGGGTGAGCCTGTTTGGCTTTGACTTGCTCCACTAGGCTGCACATGCCAGATTGGCGGTGCTCCTGAAATCTAAGACAAGTTTTGGTAAAACAGTTTTGACAGCTAGGTAAGGCGGTATGCTAGAAGACTGAGCGTGTTTGGCTTTGACTTGCGCCCCTAGCATGCAAATGCTGCATGAACAGGGTTCCTGGTATCTGAGACAAGTTTTGGTAAGGCAATTTTGAGTTCCAGGTGTGGCTGAATGAGTTAAAATTTAATAGTCGGGTGAGACTATTTGGCTTTGTCTTGCTCCCCTAGGCTGCAAATGCTAGATTAACAGGGTTCCTGGTAACTGAGATAAGTTTTGGTAAATCAGTTTTGGCGGCAAGATGGGGCTATATGTTTTACGATTAAATAGTCGGATGAGCCTGTTTGGCTTTGACTTGCTCCACTAGGCTGCACATGCCAGATTGGCGGTGCTCCTGGAATCCAAAAAAAAGTTTTGGTAAAACAGTTTTAACAGCTACGTAAGTCTGTATGTTTTAAGTTTAAATAGTCGGGTGAGTTTGTTTGACTTTGACTTGCTCCCCTAGGATGCAAACGCTGGATTAACAGGGTTCCTGGTATCTGAGACAAGTTTTGGTAAAACAGTTTTGACAGCTAGGTAAGGCGGTATGCTAGAAGACTGAGCGTGTTTGGCTTTGACTTGCGCCCCTAGCATGCAAATGCTGCATGAACAGGGTTCCTGGTATCTGAGACAAGTTTTGGTAAAGCAGCTTTGGCAACTACGTAAGTCTGTATGTTTTAAGATTAAATTGTCGGGTGAGCCTGTTTGGCTTTGACTTGCTCCCTTAGGCTCCACATGCCAGATTGGCGGGGCTCCTGGAATCTAAGACAAGGTTTGGTAAAACAGTTTTGACAGCTGGGCAAGACTGTATGTTTTAAGATTAAATAGTCAGTTGAGCCTGTTTGGCTTTGACTTGCGCCCCTAGGATGCAAATGCTGGCATAACAGGGTTCCTGGTATCTAAGACATGTTTTGGTAAGTCAGTCGGGTGAGGCTATTTGGCTTTGCCTTGCTCCCCTATGCAGCAAATGCTAGATTAACAGGGTTCCTGGTATCTGAGACAAGTTTTGGTAAATCAGTTTTGGCGGCCAGATGGGGCTATATGTTTTAGGATTAAATAGTCGGATGAGCCTGGTTGGCTTTGACTTGCTCCCCTAGGCTGTACATGCCAGATTGGCGGGGCTCCTGTAATCTAAGACAAGTTTTGGTAAAACAGTTTTGACAGCTAGGTAAGGTTGTATGCTTTTAGATTAAGTAGTCGGATGAGCGTGTTTGGCTTTGACTTGCGCCCCTAGGATGCAAATGCTGGAATAACAGGGTTCCTGGTATCTAAGACAAGTTTTGGTAAATCAGTTTTGGCAGCCAGATGGGGCTGTATGTTTTAAGATTAAATTCTCGGGTGAGCCTGTTTGGTTTTGACTTTCTCCCCTAGGCGGCACATGCCAGATTGGCAGGGCTCCTGGAATCCAAAAAAAAGTTTTGGTAAAACAGTTTTAACAGCTACGTAAGTCTGTATGTTTTAAGTTTAAATAGTCGGGTGAGTTTGTTTGACTTTGACTTGCTCCCCTAGGATGCAAACGCTGGATTAACAGGGTTCCTGGTATCTGAGACAAGTTTTGGTAGATCAGTTTTGGCGGCCAGATGGGGCTATATGTTTTAAAACTTAATAGTCGGGTGAGACTATTTGGCTTTGTCTTGCTCCCCTAGGCTGCAAATGCTAGATTAACAGGGTTCCTGGTAACTGAGATAAGTTTTGGTAAATCAGTTTTGGCGGCAAGATGGGGCTATATGTTTTAGGATTAAATAGTCGGATGAGCCTGTTTGGCTTTGTCTTGCTCCACTAGGCTGCACATGCCAGATTGGCGGTGCTCCTGGAATCTAAGACAAGTTTTGGTAAAACAGTTTTGACAGCTAGGTAAGGCGGTATGCTAGAAGACTGAGCGTGTTTGGCTTTGACTTGCTCCCCTAGGCTGCAAATGCTAGATTAACAGGGCTCCTGGTTTCTAAGGCAAGTTTTGATAAAGCAGTTTTGGCAGCTACGTAAGTCTGTATGTTTTAAGATTAAATTGTCGGGTGAGACTGTTTGGCTTTGACTTGCTCCCCTAGGCACCACATGCCAGATTGGCGGGGCTCCTGGAATCTAAGACAAGTTTTGGTAAAACAGTTTTGACAGCTAGGTAAGGTTGTATGCTTTTAGATTAAGTAGTCGGATGAGCGTGTTTGGCTTTGACTTGCGCCCCTAGGATGCAAATGCTGGAATAACAGGGTTCCTGGTATCTAAGACAAGTTTTGGTAAATCAGTTTTGGCAGCCAGATGGGGCTGTATGTTTTAAGATTAAATTCTCGGGTGAGCCTGTTTGGTTTTGACTTTCTCCCCTAGGCGGCACATGCCAGATTGGCAGGGCTCCTGGAATCCAAAAAAAAGTTTTGGTAAAACAGTTTTAACAGCTACGTAAGTCTGTATGTTTTAAGTTTAAATAGTCGGGTGAGTTTGTTTGACTTTGACTTGCTCCCCTAGGATGCAAATTCTGGATTAACAGGGTTCCTGGTATCTGAGACAAGTTTTGATAAAACAGTTTTGACAGCTACGTAAGTCTGTATGTTTTAAGATTAAATTGTCGGGTGAGCCTGTTTGGCTTTGACTTGCTCCCTTAGGCTGCAAATGCTAGATTAACAGGGTTCCTGGTAACTGAGATAAGTTTTGGTAAATCAGTTTTGGCGGCAAGATGGGGCTATATGTTTTACGATTAAATAGTCGGATGAGCCTGTTTGGCTTTGACTTGCTCCACTAGGCTGCACATGCCAGATTGGCGGTGCCCCTGGAATCTAAGACAAGTTTTGGTAAAACAGTTTTGACAGCTTGGTAAGGCGGTATGCTAGAAGACTGAGCGTGTTTGGCTTTGACTTGCGCCCCTAGCATGCAAATGCTGCATGAACAGGGTTCCTGGTATCTGAGACAAGTTTTGGTAAGGCAATTTTGAGTTCCAGGTGTGGCTGAATGAGTTAAAATTTAATAGTCGGGTGAGACTATTTGGCTTCGTCTTGCTCCCCTAGGCTGCAAATGCTAGATTAACAGGGTTCCTGGTAACTGAGATAAGTTTTGGTAAATCAGTTTTGGCGGCAAGATGGGGCTATATGTTTTACGATTAAATAGTCGGATGAGACTGTTTGGCTTTGACTTGCTCCCCTAGGCACCACATGCCAGATTGGCGGGGCTCCTGGAATCTAAGACAAGTTTTGGTAAAACAGTTTTGACAGCTAGGTAAGGCTGTATGCTTTAAGATTAAATAGTCGGGTGAGGGTGTTTGGCTTTGACTTGGGCCCCTAGGATGCAAATGCTGGAATAACAGGGTTCCTGGTATCTAAGACATGTTTTGGTAAGTCAGTTTTGGCGGCCAGATGGGGCTATATGTTGTAAGATTTAATAGTTTGGGCAGCCTTTTTGGCTTTGACTTGCGCCCCTAGGATGCAAATGCTGGATTAACAGGGTTCCTGGTATCTGAGACAAGTTTTGGTAAGGCAATTTTGAGTTCCAGGTGTGACTGAATGAGCTAAAATTTAATAGTCGGGTAAGGCTATTTGGCTTTGTTTTGCTTCCCTAGGCTGCAAATGCGAAATTAACAGGGTTCCTGGTATCTGAGACAAGTTTTGGTAAATCAGTCTTGGCGGCCAGATGGGGCTATGTGTTTTAGGATTTTGTTTGGCTTTGACTTGCTCCCCTTGGCTGCAAATGCTAGATTAACAGGGCTCCTGGTTTCTAAGGCAAGTTTTGATAAAGCAGTTTTGGCACCTACGTAAGTCTGTATGTTTTAAGATTAAATTGTCGGGTGAGCCTGTTTGGCTTTGACTTGCTCCCCTAGGCTCCACATGCAAGATTGGCGGGGCTCCTGGAATCTAAGACAAGTTTTGGTAAAACAGTTTTGACAGCTAGGTAAGGCTGTATGCTTTAAGATTAAATAGTCGGGTGAGCGTGTTTGGCTTTGACTTGCGCCCCTAGGATGCAAATGTTGGAATAACAGGGTTCCTGGTATCTAAGACAAGTTTTGGTAAATCAGTTTTGGCGGCCAGATGGGGCTATATGTTTTAAGACTTAATAGTCGGGTGAGCCTGTTTGGCTTTGACTTGCGCCCCTAGGATGCAAATGCTGCATTAACAGTGTTCCTGGTATCTGAGACAAGTTTTGGTAAAACAGTTTTGACAGCTAGGTAAGGCTGTATGCTTTAAGATTAAATAGTCGGGTGAGGGTGTTTGGCTTTGACTTGCGCCCCTAGGATGCAAATGCTGGAATAACAGGGTTCCTGGTATCTAAGACATGTTGTGGTAAGTCAGTTTTGGCGGCCAGATGTGGCTATATGTTTTAAGATTTAATAGTTTGGTGAGCCTGTTTGGCTTTGACTTGCGCCCCTAGAATGCAAATGCTGGATTAACAGGGTTCCTGGTATCTGAGACAAGTTTTGGTAAGGCAATTTTGAGTTCCAGGTGTGGCTGAATAAGTTAAAATTTAATAGTCGGGTGAGGCTTTTTGGCTTTGTTTTGCTCCCCTAGGCTGCAAATGCTAGATTAACAGGGTTCCCGGTATCTGAGACAAGTTTTGGTAAATCAGTCTTGGCGGCCAGATGGGTCTATATGTTTAAGGATTAAATAGTCGGATGAGCCTGTTTGGCTTTGACTTGCTCCCCTAGGCTCCACATGCCAGATTGGCGGGGCTCCTGGAATCTAAGACAAGTTTTGGTAAAACAGTTTTGACAGCTAGGTAAGGCTGTATGCTTTAAGATTAAATAGTCGGGTGAGCGTGTTTGGCTTTGACTTGCGCCCCTAGGATGCAAATGCTGGAATAACAGGGTTCCTGGTATCTAAGACATGTTGTGGTAAGTCAGTTTTGGCGGCCAGATGTGGCTATATGTTTTAAGATTTAATAGTTTGGTGAGCCTGTTTGGCTTTGACTTGCGCCCCTAGAATGCAAATGCTGGATTAACAGGGTTCCTGGTATCTGAGACAAGTTTTGGTAAGGCAATTTTGAGTTCCAGGTGTGGCTGAATAAGTTAAAATTTAATAGTCGGGTGAGGCTTTTTGGCTTTGTTTTGCTCCCCTAGGCTGCAAATGCTAGATTAACAGGGTTCCCGGTATCTGAGACAAGTTTTGGTAAATCAGTCTTGGCGGCCAGATGGGTCTATATGTTTAAGGATTAAATAGTCGGATGAGCCTGTTTGGCTTTGACTTGCTCCCCTAGGCTCCACATGCCAGATTGGCGGGGCTCCTGGAATCTAAGACAAGTTTTGGTAAAACAGTTTTGACAGCTAGGTAAGGCTGTATGCTTTAAGATTAAATAGTCGGGTGAGCGTGTTTGGCTTTGACTTGCGCCCCTAGGATGCAAATGCTGGAATAACAGGGTTCCTGGTATCTAAGACAAGTTTTGGTAAATCAGTTTTGACGTCTATGGGGCTATATGTTTTAAGATTTAATAGTCGAGTGAGCCTGTTTGGCTTTGACTTACGCTCCTAGGATGCAAATGCTGGATAAACAGGGTTCTTGGTATCTGAAACAAGTTTTGGTAAGGCAATTTTGAGTTCCAGGTGAGGCTGAATGTGTTAAGATTTCATAGTTGGGTGAGGCTATTTGGCTTTGTCTTGCTCGCCTAGGCTGCAAATGCTAGATTAACAGGGTTCCTGGTATCTGAGACAAGTTTTGGTAAATCAGTTTTGGCGGCCAGATGGGGCTATATGTTTTAGGATTAAATAGTCGGATGAGCCTGGTTAACTTTGACATGCTCCCCTAGGCTGTACATGCCAGCTTGGCGGGGCTCCTGGAATCTAAGACAAGGTTTGGTAAAACAGTTTTGACAGCTAGGTAAGGCTGTTTGGCTTTGACTTGCGCTCCTAGGATGCAAATGCTGGATAAACAGGGTTCTTGGTATCTGAAACAAGTTTTGGTAAGGCAATTTTGAGTTCCAGGTGAGACTGAATGTGTTAAGATTAAATAGTCGGGTGATCGTGTTTGGCTTTGACTTGCGCCCCTAGGATGCAAATTCTGGAATAACAGGGTTCCTGGTATCTAAGACAAGTTTTGGTAAATCAGTTTTGGCGTCTATGGGGCTATATGTTTTAAGATTTAATAGTCGGGTGAGCCTGTTTGGCTTTGACTTGCGCTCCTAGGATGCAAATGCTGGATAAACAGGGTTCTTGGTATCTGAAACAAGTTTTGGTAAGGCAATTTTGAGTTCCAGGTGAGGCTGAATGTGTTAAGATTTAATAGTCGGGTGAGGTTATTTGGCTTTGTCTTGCTCCCCTAGGCTACAAATGATAGATTAAAAGGGTTCCTGGTATCTGAGACAAGTTTTGGTAAATCAGTTTTGGCGGCCAGATGGGGCTATATGTTTTAGGATTAAATAGTCGGATGAGCCTGGTTAGCTTTGACTTGCTCCCCTAGGCTGTACATGCCAGATTGGCGGGGCTCATGGAATCTAAGACAAGTTTTGGTAAAACAGTTTTGACAGCTAGGTAAGGTTGTATGCTTTAAGATTAAGTAGTCGAATGAGCGTGTTTGGCTTTGACTTGCGCCCCTAGGATGCAAATTCTGGAATAACAGGGTTCCTGGTATCTAAGACAAGTTTTGGTAAATCAGTTTTGGCGGCCAGATGGGGCTACATGTTTTAAGATTTAATAGTCGGGTGAGTCTGTTTGACTTTGACTTGCTCTCCTAGGATTCAAATGCTGCATTAACAGGGTTCCTGGTATCTGAGACAAGTTTTGGTAAATCAGTTTTGGCGGCCAGATGGGGCTATATGTTTTAAAAATTGAATAGTCGGGTGAGACTATTTGGCTTTGTCTTGCTCCCCTAGGCTGCAAATGCTAGATTAAAAGGGTTCCTGGTAACTGAGATAAGTTTTGGTAAATCAGTTTTGGCGGCAAGATGGGCCTATATGTTTTAGGATTAAATAGTCGGATGAGTCTGTTTGGCTTTGACTTGCTCCACTAGGCTGCACATGCCAGATTGGCGGTGCTCCTGGAATCTAAGACAAGTTTTGGTAAAACAGTTTTGACAGCTAGGTAAGGCTGTATGCTAGAAGACTGAGCGTGTTTGGCTTTGACTTGCGCCCCTAGCATGCAAATGCTGCATGAACAGGGTTCCTGGTATCTGAGACAAGTTTTGGTAAAGCAGTTTTGGCAACTACGTAAGTCAGTATGTTTTAAGATTAAATTGTCGGGTGAGCCTGTTTGGCTTTGACTTGCTCCCTTAGGCTCCACATTCCAGATTGGCGGGGCTCCTGGAATCTAAGACAAGGTTTGGTAAAACAGTGTTGACAGCTGGGCAAGACTGTATGTTTTAAGATTAAATAGTCAGTTGAGCCTGTTTGGCTTTGAGTTGCGCCCCTAGGATGCAAATGTTGGATTAGCAGGGTTCCTGGTATCTAAGACATGTTTTGGTAAGTCAGTTTTGGCGGCCAGATGGGGCTATATGTCTTAAGATTTAATAGTTTGGTGAGCCTGTTTGGCTTTGACTTGCGCCCCTAGGATGCAAATGCTGGAATAACAGGGTTCCTGGTATCTAAGACATGTTTTGGTAAGTCAGTTTTGGCGGCCAGATGGGGCTATATGTCTTAAGATTTAATAGTTTGGTGAGCCTTTTTGGCTTTGACTTGCGCCCCTAGGATGCAAATGCTGGATTAACAGGGTTCCTGGTATCTGAGACAAGTTTTGATAAGGCAATTTTGAGTTCCAGGTGTGGCTGAATGAGTTAAAATTTAATAGTCGGGTGAGGCTATTTGGCTTTGTTTTGCTCCCCTAGGCTGCAAATGCTAGATTAACAGGGTTCCTGGTATCTGAGACAAGTTTTGGTAAATCAGTCTTGGCGGCCAGATGGGGCTATATGTTTTAGGACTAAATAGTCGGATGAGCCTGTTTCGCTTTGACTTGCTCCCCCAGGCTGCAAATGCTAGATTAACAGGGCTCCTGGTTTCTAAGGCAAGTTTTGGTAAAGCAGTTTTGGCAGCTACGTAAGTCTGTATGTTTTAAGATTAAATTGTCGGGTGAGCCTGTTTGGCTTTGACTTGCTCCCCTAGGCTCCACATGCCAGATTGGCGGGGCTCCTGGAATCTAAGACAAGTTTTGGTAAAACAGTTTTGACAGCTAGGTAAGGCTGTATGCTTTAAAATTAAATAGTCGGGTGAGCGTGTTTGGCTTTGACTTGCGCCCCTAGGATGCAAATGCTGGAATAACAGGGTTCCTGGTATTTAAGACAAGTTTTGGTAAATCAGTTTTGGCGTCTATGGGGCTATATGTTTTAAGAATTAATAGTCGGGTGAGCCTGTTTGGCTTTGACTTGCGCTCCTAGGATGCAAATGCTGGCTAAACAGGGTTCTTGGTATCTGAAACAAGTTTTGGTAAGGCAATTTTGAGTTCCAGGTGAGGCTGAATGTGTTAAGATTTAATAGTCGGGTGAGGCTATTTGGCTTTGCCTTGCTCCCCTAGGCTGCAAATGCTAGATTAACAGGGTTCCTGGTATCTGAGACAAGTTTTGGTAAATCAGTTTTGGCGGCCAGATGGGGCTATATGTTTTAGGATTAAATAGTCGGATGAGCCTGGTTGGCTTTGACTTGCTCCCCTAGGCTGTACACGCCGGATTGGCGGGGCTCCTGTAATCTAAGACAAGTTTTGGTAAAACAGTTTTGACAGCTAGGTAAGGTTTTATGCTTTAAGATTAAGTAGTCGGATGAGCGTGTTTGGCTTTGACTTGCGCCCCTAGGATGCAAATGCTGGAATAACAGGGTTCCTGGTATCTGAGACAAGTTTTGGTAGATCAGTTTTGGCGGCCAGATGGGGCTATATGTTTTAAAATTTAATAGTCGGGTGAGACTATTTGGCTTTGTCTTGCTCCCCTAGGCTGCACATGCCAGATTGGCGGGGCTCCTGGAATCTAAAAAAAGTTTTGGTAAAACAGTTTTAACAGCTACGTAAGTCTTTATGTTTTAAGTTTAAATAGTCGGGTGAGTCTGTTTGACTTTGACTTGCTCCCCTAGGATGCAAATGCTGGATTAACAGGGTTCCTGGTATCTGAGACAAGTTTTGGTAAATCAGTTTTGGCGGCCAGATGGCGCTATATGTTTTAAAATTTAATAGTCGGGTGAGACTATTTGGCTTTGTCTTGCTCCCCTAGGCTGCAAATGCTAGATTAACAGGGTTCCTGGTAACTGAGATAAGTTTTGGTAAATCAGTTTTGGCGGCAAGATGGGACTATATGTTTTAGGATTAAATAGTCGGAAGAGCCTGTTTGGCTTTGACTTGCTCCCCTAGGCTGCAAATGCTAGATTAACAGGGCTCCTGGTTTCTAAGGCAAGTTTTGGTAAAGCAGTTTTGGCAGCTACGTAAGTCTGTATGTTTTAAGATTAAATTGTCGGGTGAGCCTGTTTGGCTTTGACTTGCTCCCCTAGGCACCGCATGCCAGATTGGCGGGGCTCCTGTAATCTAAGACAAGTTTTGGTAAAACAGTTTTGACAGCTAGGTAAGGCTGTATGCTTTAAGATTAAATAGTCGGGTGAGGGTGTTTGGCTTTGACTTGCGCCCCTAGGATGCAAATGCTGGAATAACAGGGTTCCTGGTATCTAAGACATGTTTTGGTAAATCAGTTTTGGCGGCAAGATGGGGCTATATGTTTTAGGATTAAATAGTCGGATGAGCCTGGTTGGCTTTGACTTGCTCCCCTAGGCTGTACACGCCAGATTGGCGGGGCTCCTGTAATCTAAGACAAGTTTTGGTAAAACAGTTTTGACAGCTAGGTAAGGCTGTATGCTGTAAGATTAAATAGTCGGATGAGCCTGTTTGGCTTTGACTTGGTCCCGTAGGCTGCAAATGCTAGATTAACAGGGCTCCTGGTTTCTAAGGTAAGTTTTGGTAAAGCAGTTTTGGCAGCTACGTAAGTCTGTATGTTTTAAGATTAAATTGTCGGGTGAGCCTGTTTGGCTTTGACTTGTTCCCCTAGACACCACATGCCAGATTGGCGGGGCTCCTGGAATCTAAGACAAGTTTTGGTAAAACAGTTTTGACAGCTAGGTAAGGCTGTATGCTTTAAGATTAAATAGTCGGGTGAGCGTGTTTGGCTTTGACTTGCGCCCCTAGGATGCAAATGCTGGAATAACAGGGTTCCTGGTATCTAAGACATGTATTGGTAAGTCAGTTTTGGCGGCCAGATGGGGCTATATGTTGTAAGATTTAATAGTTTGGGGAGCCTGTTTGGCTTTGACTTGCGCCCCTAGGATGCAAATGCTGGATTAACAGGGTTCCTGGTATCTGAGACAAGTTTTGATAAGGCAATTTTGAGTTCCAGGTGTGGCTGAATGAGTTAAAATTTAATAGTCGGGTGAGGCTATTTGGCTTTGTTTTGCTCCCCTAGGCGTCAAATGCTAAATTAACAGGGTTCCTGGTATCTGAGACAAGTTTTGATAAATCAGTCTTGGCGGCCAGATGGGGCTATGTGTTTTAGGATTTTGTTTGGCTTTGACTTGCTCCCCTTGGCTACAAATGCTAGATTATCAGGGCTCCTGGTTTCTGAGGCAAGTTATGGTAAAGCAGTTTTGGCAGCTACGTAAGTCTGTATGTTTTAAGATTTAATTGTCGGGTGAGCCTGTTTGGCTTTGACTTGCTCCCCTAGGCTCCACATGCCAGGTTGGCGGGGCTCCTGTAATCTAAGACAAGTTTTGGTAAAAAAGTTTTGACAGCTAGGTAAGGCTGTATGCTTTAAGATTAAATAGTCGGGTGAGCGTGTTTGGCTTTGACTTGCGCCCCTAGGATGCAAATGCTGGAATAACAGGGTTCCTGACATCTGAGACAAGTTTTGGTAAGGCAATTCTGAGTTCCAGGTGAGGCTGAATGTGTTAAGATTTAATAGTCGGGTGAGGCTAATTGGCTTGGTCTTGCGCCCCTAGGATGCAAATGCTGGAATAACAGGGTTCCTGGTATCTAAGACAAGTTTTGGTAAATCAGTTTTGGCGGCCAGATGGGGCTATATGTTTTAAGATTTAATAGTCGGGTGAGACTGTTTGGCTTTGACTTGCGCCCCTAGGGTGGAAATGCTGGATAACCAGGGTTCCTGGAATCTGAGGCAAGTTTTGGTAAGGCAATTCTGAGTTCCAGGTGAGGCTGAATGTGTTAAGATTTAATAGTCGGGTGAGGCTAATTGGCTTTGTCTTGCGCCCCTAGGCTGCAAATGCTAGATTAACAGGGTTCCTGGTAACTGAGATAAGTTTTGGTAAATCAGTTTTGGCGGCAAGATGGGGCTATATGTTTTAGGATTAAATAGTCGGATGAGCCTGTTTGGCTTTGACTTGCTCCACTAGGCTGCACATGCCAGATTGGCGGTGCTCCTGGAATCTCAGACAAGTTTTGGTAAAACAGTTTTGACAGCTAGGTAAGGCTGTATGCTTCAAGATTGAGCGTGTTTGGCTTTGACTTGCGCCCCCTGCAAATGCTGGAATAACAGGGTTCCTGGTATCTAAGACAAGTTTTGGTAAATCATTTTTGGCGGCCAGATGGGGCTATATGTTTTAAGATTTAATAGTCGGGAGAGCCTGTTTGGTTTTGACTTGCGCCCCTAGCATGCAAATGCTGCATTAACAGGGTTCCTGGTATCTGAGACAAGTTTTGGTAAAGCAGCTTTGGCAACTACGTAAGTATGTATGTTTTAAGATTAAATTGTCGGGTGAGCCTGTTTGGCTTTGACTTGCTCCCCTAGGCTCCACATGCCAGATTGGCGGGGCTCCTGGAATCTAAGACAAGTTTTGGTAAAACAGTTTTGACAGCTAGGTGTGGCTGTATGCTTTAAGATTAAATAGTCGGTTGAGCGTGTTTGGCTTTGACTTGCGCCCCTAGGATGCAAATGCTGGAATAACAGGGTTCCTGGTATTTAAGACATGTTTTGGTAAGTCAGTTTTGGCGGCCAGATGGGGCTATCTGTTGTAAGATTTAATAGTTTGGTGAGCCTGTTTGGCTTTGACTTGCGCCCCTAGGATGCAAATGCTGAATTAACAGGGCTCCTGGTATCTGAGACAAGTTTTGGTAAGGCAATTTTGAGTTCCAGGTGTGGCTGAATGAGTTAAAATTTAATAGTCGGGTGAGGCTATTTGGCTTTGTTTTGCGCCCCTAGGCTGCACATGCCAGATTGGCGGGGCGCCTGGAATCTAAGACAAGTTTTGGTAAAACACTTTTGACAGCTAGGTAAGGCTGTATGCTTTCAGATTAAATAGTCGGGTGAGCGTGTTTGGCTTTGACTTGCGCCCCTAGGATGCAAATGCTGGAATTACAGGGTTCCTGTTATCAAAGACAAGTTTTGGTAAATCAGTTTTGGCGTCTATGGGGCTATATGTTTTAGGATTAAATAGTCGGATGAGCCTGTTTGGCTTTGACTTGCTCCCCTAGGCTGCACATGCCAGATTGGCGGGGCTCCTGGAATCTAAGACAAGTTTTGGTAAAACACTTTTGACAGCTAGGTGAGGCTGTATGCTTTCAGATTAAATAGTCGGGTGAGCGTGTTTGGCTTTGACTTGCGCCCCTAGGATGCAAATGCTGGAGTAACAGGGTTCCTGGTATCTAAGACAAGTTTTGGTAAATCAGTTTTGGCGTCTATGGGGCTATATGTTTTAAGATTTAATAGTCGGGTGAGCCTGTTTGGCTTTGACTTGCGCTCCTAGGATGCAAATGCTGGATAAACAGGGTTCTTGGTATCTGAAACAAGTTTTGGTAAGGCAATTTTGGGTTCCAGGTGAGGCTGAATGTGTTAAGATTTAATAGTCGGGTGAGGCTAATTGGCTTTGTCTTGCTCCCCTAGGCTGCAAATGCTAGATTAACAGGGTTCCTGGTATCTGAGACAAGTTTTGGTAAATCAGTTTTGGCGGCCAGATGGGGCTATATGTTTTAGGATTAAATAGTCGGATGAGCCTGGTTGGCTTTGACTTGCGCCCCTAGGATGCAAATGCTGGATAACCAGGGTTCCTGGAATCTGAGACAAGTTTTGGTAAGGCAATTTTGAGTTCCAGGTGAGGCTGAATGTGTTCAGACTTAATATTCGGGTGAGACTATTTTGCTTTGACTTGCTCCCCTAGGCTGCGAATGCTAGATTAACAGGGCTCCTGGTTTCTAAGGCAAGTTTTGGTAAAGCAGTTTTGGCAGCCAGATGGGGCTGTATGTTTTAAGATTAAATTCTCGGGTGAGCCTGTTTGGTTTTGACTTTCTCCCCTAGGCGGCACATGCCAGATTGGCGGGGCTCCTGGAATCTAAAAAGAGTTTTGGTAAAACAGTTTTAACAGCTACGTAAGTCTGTATGTTTAAAGGTTAAATAGTCGGGTGAGTCTGTTTGACTTTGACTTGCTCCCCTAGGATGCAAATGCTGGATTAACAGGGTTCCTGGTATCAAAGACAAGTTTTGGTAAATCATTTTTGGCGGCCAGATGGGGCTGTATGTTTTAAGATTTAATAGTCGGGAGAGCCTGTTTGGCTTTGACTTGCGCCCCTAGGATGCAAATGCTGGATTAACAGGGTTCCTGGTATCTGAAACAAGTTTTGGTAAGACAATTTTGAGTTCCAGGTGAGGCTGAATGTGTAAAGACTTAATAGTTGGGTGAGCGTGTTTGGCTTTGACTTGCGCCCCTAGGATGCAAATGCTGGAATAACAGGGTTCCTGGTATCTAAGACAAGTTTTGGTAAATCATTTTTGGCGGCCAGATGGGGCTATATGTTTTAAGATTTAATAGTCGGGAGAGCCTGTTTGGCTTTGACTTGCGCCCCTAGGATGCAAATGCTGCATTAGCAGGGTTCCTGGTATCTGAGACAAGTTTTGGTAAAGCAGCTTTGGCAACTACGTAAGTCTGTATTTTTAAGATTAAATTGTCGGGTGAGCCTGTTTGGCTTTGACTTGCTCCCTTAGGCTCCACATGCCAGATTGGCTTGGCTCCTGGAATCTAAGACAAGGTTTGGTAAAACAGTTTTGACAGCTTGGCAAGACTGAATGTTTTAAGATTAAATAGTCGGTCTAGCCTGTTTGGCTTTGAGTTGGGCCCCTAGGATGCAAATGCTGGATTAACAGGGTTCCTGGTATCTGAAACAAGTTTTGGTAAGGCAATTTTGAGTACCAGGTGAGGCTGAATGTGTTAAGACTTAATAGTCGGGAGAGACTATTTTGCTTTGACTTGCTCCCATAGGCTGCAAATGCTAGATTAACAGGGCTCCTGGTTTCTAAGGCAAGTTTTGGTAAAGCAGTTTTGGCAGCTACGTAAGTCTGTATGTTTTAAGATTAAATTGTCAGGTGAGCCTGTTTGGTTTTGACTTGCTCCCTTAGGCTTCACATGCCAGATTGGCGGGGCTCCTGGAATCTAAGACAAGTTTTGGTAAAACAGTTTTGACAGCTAGGTAAGGTTGTATGCTTTAAGATTAAATAGTCGGAAGAGCGTGTTTGGCTTTGACTTGCACACCAAGGATGCAAATGCTGGAAAAACAGGGTTTCTGGTATCTAAGACAAGTTTTGGTAAATCAGTTTTGGCGGCCAGATGGGGCTATATGTTTTAAGATTTAATAGTCGGGTGAGCCTGTTTGGCTTTGACTTGCTCCCCTAGGATGCAAATGCAGGATAACCAGGGTTCCTGGAATTTGAGACAAGTTTTGGTAAGGCAATTCTGAGTCCCAGGTGAGGCTGAATGTGTTCAGACTTAATAGTCGGATGAGATTATTTTGCTTTGACTTGCTCCCCTAGGCTGCAAATGCTAGATTAACAGGGCTCCTAGTTTCTAAGGCAAGTTTTGGTAAAGCAGTTTTGGCAGCCAGATGGGGCTGTATATTTTAAGATTAAATTCTCGGGTGAGCCTGTTTGGTTTTGACTTGCTCCCCTAGGCTCCACATGCCAGATTGGCGGGGCTCCTGGAATCTAAGACAAGGTTTGGTAAAACAGTTTTGGCAGCTGGGCAAGACTGTATGTTTTAAGATTAAATAGTCGGTTGAGCCTATTTGGCCTTGACTTGCGCCCCTAGGATGCAAATGCTGGATTAACAGGGTTCCTGGTATCTGAAACAAATTTTGGTATGGCAATTTTGAGTACCAGGTGAGGCTGAATGTTTTATGTGTCGTGTGAGACTATTTGGCTTTGACTTTCTCCCCTAGGCGGCACATGCCAGATTGGCGGGGCTCCTGGAATCTAAAAAAAGGTTTGGTAAAACAGTTTTAACAGCTACGTAAGTCTGTATGTTTTAAGTTTAATTAGTCTTGTGAGTCTGTCTGACTTTGACTTGCTCCCCTAGAATGCAAATGCTGGATTAACAGGGTTCCTGATATCTGAGACAAGTTTTGGTAAATCAGTTTTGGCGGCCAGATGGGGCTATATGTTTTGAAATATAATAGTCGGGTGAGAATATTTGGCTTTGTTTTGCTCCCCTAGGCTGCAAATACTAGATTAACAGGGTTCCTGGTAACTGAGATAAGTTTTGGTAAATCAGTTTTGGCGGCAAGATGGGGCTATATGTTTTAGGATTAAATAGTCAGATGAGCCTGTTTGGCTTTGACTGCAAATGCTGCATTAGCAGGGTTCCTGGTATCTGAGACAAGTTTTGGTAAAGCAGCTTTGGCAACTACGTAAGTCTGTATTTTTAAGATTAAATTGTCGGGTGAGCCTGTTTGGCTTTGACTTGCTCCCTTAGGCTCCACATGCCAGATTGGCTTGGCTCCTGGAATCTAAGACAAGGTTTGGTAAAACAGTTTTGACAGCTGGGCAAGACTGTATGTTTCCAGATTAAATAGTCGGTCTAGCCTGTTTGGCTTTGAGTTGCGCCCCTAGGATGCAAATGCTGGATAACCAGGGTTCCTGGAATCTGAGACAAGTTTTGGTAAGGCAATTCTGAGTTCCAGGTGAGGCTGAATGTGTTCAGACTTAATAGTCGGATGAGATTATTTTGCTTTGACTTGCTCCCCTAGGCTGATAATGCTAGATTAACAGGGCTCCTGGTTTCTAAGGCAAGTTTTGGTAAATCAGTTTTGGCGGCCAGATGGGGCTGTATGTTTTAAGATTAAATCCTCGGGTGAGCCTGTTTGGTTTTGACTTGCTCCCCTAGGCTCCACATGCCAGATTGGCGGGGCTCCTGGAATCTAAAAAAAGGTTTGGTAAAACAGTTTTAACAGCTACGTAAGTCTGTATGTTTTAAGTTTAATTAGTCTTGTGAGTCTGTCTGACTTTGACTTGCTCCCCTAGAATGCAAATGCTGGACTAACAGGGTTCCTGGTATCTGAGACAAGTTTTGGTAAATCAGTTTTGGCGGCCAGATGGGGCTATATGTTTTAAAATTTAATAGTCGGGTGAGACTATTTGGCTTTGTCTTGCTCCTCTAAGCTGCAAATGCTAGATTAACAGGGTTCCTGGTAACTGAGATAAGTTTTGGTAAATCAGTTTTGGCGGCAAGATGGGGCTAAATGTTTTAGGATTAAATAGTCGGCGAGCCTGTTTGACTTTGACTTGCTCACCTAGGCTCCACATGCCAGATTGGCGGTGCTCCTGGAATCTAAGACAAGTTTTGGTAAAACAGTTTTGACAGCTAGGTAAGGCTGCATGCTTTAAGTTTAGATAGTCGGGTGAGCGTGTTTGGCTTTGTGTTGCGCCCCTAGGATGCAAATGCTGGATTAACAGGGTTCCTGGTATCAAAGACAAGTTTTGGTAAATCATTTTTGGTGGCCAGATGGGGCTGTATGTTTTAAGATTTAATAGTCGGGAGAGCCTGTTTGGCTTTGTCTTGCGCCCCTAGGATGCAAATGCTGCATTAACAGGGTTCCTGGTATCTGAGACAAGTTTTGGTAAAGCAGCTTTGGCAACTACGCAAGTCAGTATGTTTTAAGATTAAATTGTCGGGTGAGCCTGTTTGGCTTTGACTTGCTCCGTTAGGCTCCACATGCCAGATTGGCTTGGCTCCTGGAATCTAAGACAAGGTTTGGTAAAACAGTTTTGACAGCTGGGCAAGACTGTATGTTTTTAGATTAAATAGTCGGTTGAGCCTATTTGGCCTTGACTTGCGCCCCTAGTATGCAAATGCTGGATTAACATTGTTCCTGGTATCTGAAACAAGTTTTGGTATGGCAATTTTGAGTTCCAGGTGAGGCTGAATGTTTTAAGACTTAATAGTCGGATGAGCCTGTTTGGCTTTGACTTGCTCCACTAGGCTGCACATGCCAGATTGGCGGTGCTCCTGGAATCTAAGACAAATTTTGTTAAAACAGTTTTGACAGCTAGGTAAGGCTGTATGCTTTAAGATTAAATAGTCGGGTGAGCGTGTTTGGCTTTGACTTGCGCCCCTAGGATGCAAATGCTGGAATAACAGAGTTCCTGGTATCTAAGACAAGTTTTGGTAAATCATTTTTGGCGGCCAGATGGGGCTGTATGTTTTAAGATTTAATAGTCGGGAGAGCCTGTTTGGCTTTGTCTTGCTCCCCTAGGCTGCAAATGCTGCATCAACAGGGTTCCTGGTATCTGAGACAAGTTTTGCTAAAGCAGCTTTGGCAACTACGTAAGTCTGTATGTTTTAAGATTAAATTGTCGGGTGAGCCTGTTTGGCTTTGACTTGCTCCCTTAGGCTCCACATGCCAGATTGGCTTGGCTCCTGGAATCTAAGACAAGGTTTGGTAAAACAGTTTTGACAGCTGGGCAAGGCTGTATGTTTTAAGATTAAATAGTCGGTTGAGCCTGTTTGGCTTTGAGTTGCGCCCCTAGGATCCAAATGCTGGATTAACAGGGTTCCTGGTATCTGAAACAAGTTTTGGTAAGGCAATTTTGAGTTCCAGGTGAGGCTGAATGTGTTAAGACTTAATAGTCGGGTGAGACTATTTTGCTTTGACTTGCTCCCCTAGGCTGCAAATGCTAGATTAACAGGGTTCCTGGTTTCTAAGGCAAGTTTTGGTAAAGCAGTTTTGGCAGCTACGTAAGTCTGTATGTTTTAAAATTAAATTGTCGGGTGAGCCTGTTTGGCTTTGACTTGCTCCCCTAGGCTCCACATGCCAGATTGGCGGGGCTCCTGGAATCTAAGACAAGTTTTGGTAAAACAGTTTTGACAGCTAGGTAAGGCTGTATGCTTTAAGATTAAATAGTCGGGTGAGCGTGTTTGGCTTTGACTTGCGCCCCTAGGATGCAAATGCTGGAATAACAAGGTTCATGGTATCTAAGACAAGTTTTGGTAAATCATTTTTGGCGGCCAGATGGGGCTATATGTTTTAAGATTTAGTAGTCGGGAGAGCCTGTTTGGCGTTGACTTGCGCCCCTAGGATGCAAATGCTGCATTAACAGGGTTCCTGGTATCTGAGACAAGTTTTGCTAAAGCAGCTTTGGCAACTACGTAAGTCTGTATGTTTTAAGATTAAATTGTCGGGTGAGCCTGTTTGGCTTTGACTTGCTCCCTTAGGCTCCACATGCCAGATTGGCTTGGCTCCTGGA
Source organism: Drosophila kanekoi (assembly GCA_037075305.1). Taxonomy (NCBI): domain Eukaryota; kingdom Metazoa; phylum Arthropoda; class Insecta; order Diptera; family Drosophilidae; genus Drosophila; species Drosophila kanekoi. The sequence goes on along the minus strand of JBAMCE010000417.1, from coordinate 18,366 downwards.
ATCTAAGACAAGGTTTGGTAAAACAGTTTTGACAGCTGGGCAAGGCTGTATGTTTTAAGATTAAATAGTCGGTTGAGCCTGTTTGGCTTTGAGTTGCGTCCCTAGGATGCAAATGCTGGATTAACAGGGTTCCTGGTATCTGAAACAAGTTTTGGTAAGGCAATTTTGAGTTCCAGGTGAGGCTAATTGTGTTAAGACTTAATAGTCGGGTGAGACTAGGCTGCAAATGCTAGATTAACAGGGCTCCTGGTTTCTAAGGCAAGTTTTCGTAAAGCAGTTTTGGCAGCTACGTAAGTCTGTATGTTTTAAGATTAAATTGTCGGGTGAGCCTGTTTGGCTTTGACTTGCTCCACATGCCAGATTGGCGGGGCTCCTGGAATCTAAGACAAGTTTTGGTAAAACAGTTTGACAGCTAGGTAAGGCTGTATGCTTTAAGATTAAATAGTCGGGTGAGCGTGTTTGGCTTTGACTTGCGCCCCTAGGATGCAAATGCTGGAATAACAGGGTTCCTGGTATCTAAGACAAGTTTTGGTAAATCATTTTTGGCGGCCAGATGGGGCTGTATGTTTTAAGATTTAATAGTCGGGAGAGCCTGTTTGGCTTTGTCTTGCTCCCCTAGGCTGCAAATGCTGCATCAACAGGGTTCCTGGTATCTGAGACAAGTTTTGCTAAAGCAGCTTTGGCAACTACGTAAGTCTGTATGATTTAAGATTCAATTGTCGGGTGAGCCTGTTTGGCTTTGACTTGCTCCCTTAGGCTCCACATGCCAGATTGGCTTGGCTCCTGGAATCTAAGACAAGGTTTGGTAAAACAGTTTTGACAGCTGGGCAAGGCTGTATGTTTTAAGATTAAATAGTCGGTTGAGCCTGTTTGGCTTTGAGTTGCGCCCCTAGGATGCAAATGCTGGATTAACAGGGTTCCTGGTATCTGAAACAAGTTTTGGTAAGGCAATTTTGAGTTCCAGGTGAGGCTGAATGTGTTAAGACTTAATAGTCGGGTGAGACTATTTTGCTTTGACTTGCTCCCCTAGGCTGCAAATGCTAGATTAACAGGGCTCCTGGTTTCTAAGGCAAGTTTTGGTAAAGCAGTTTTGGCAGCTACGTAAGTCTGTATGTTTTAAAATTAAATTGTCGGGTGAGCCTGTTTGGCTTTGACTTGCTCCCCTAGGCTCCACATGCCAGATTGGCGGGGCTCCTGGAATCTAAGACAAGTTTTGGTAAAACAGTTTGACAGCTAGGTAAGGCTGTATGCTTTAAGATTAAATAGTCGGGTGAGCGTGTTTGGCTTTGACTTGCGCCCCTAGGATGCAAATGCTGGAATAACAGAGTTCCTGGTATCTAAGACAAGTTTTGGTAAATCAATTTTGGCGGCCAGATGGGGCTATATGTTTTAAGATTTAATAGTCGGGTGAGCCTGTTTGGCTTCGACTTGCGCCCCTAGGATACAAATGCTGCATTAACAGGGTTCCTGGTATCTGAGACAAGTTTTGATAAAGCAGCTTTGGCAACTACGTAAGTCTGTATGTTTTAAGATTAAATTGTCGGGTGAGCCTGTTTGGCTTTGACTTGCTCCCTTAGGCTCCACATGCCAGATTGGCTTGGCTCCTGGAATCTAAGACAAGGTTTGGTAAAATAGTTTTGACAGCTGGGCAAGGCTGTATGTTTTAAGATTAAATAGTCGGTTGAGCCTGTTTGGCTTTGAGTTGCGCCCCTAGGATGCAAATGCTGGATTAACAGGGTTCCTGGTATCTGAAACAAGTTTTGGTAAGGCAATTTTGAGTTCCAGGTGAGGCTAATTGTGTTAAGACTTAATAGTCGGGTGAGACTATTTTGCTTTGACTTGCTCCCCTAGGCTGCAAATGCTAGATTAACAGGGCTCCTGGTTTCTAAGGCAAGTTTTCGTAAAGCAGTTTTGGCAGCTACGTAAGTCTGTATGTTTTAAGATTAAATTGTCGGGTGAGCCTGTTTGGCTTTGACTTGCTCCCCTAGGCTCCACATGCCAGATTGGCGGGGCTCCTGGAATCTAAGACAAGTTTTGGTAAAACAGTTTGACAGCTAGGTAAGGCTGTATGCTTTAAGATTAAATAGTCGGGTGAGCGTGTTTGGCTTTGACTTGCGCCCCTAGGATGCAAATGCTGGAATAACAGGGTTCCTGGTATCTAAGACAAGTTTTGGTAAATCAGTTTTGGCGTCTATGGGGCTATATGTTTTAAGATTTAATAGTCGGGTGAGCCTGTTTGGCTTTGACTTGCGCTCCTAGGATGCAAATGCTGGATACACAGGGTTCTTGGTATCTGAAACAAGTGTCGGTAAGGCAATTTTGAGTTCCAGGTGAGGCTGAATGTGTTAAGATTTCATAGTCGGGTGAGGCTATTTGGCTTTGTCTTGCGCCCCTAGGATGCAAATGCTAGATTAACAGGGCTCCTGGTTTCTAAGGCAAGTTTTGGTAAAGCAGTTTTGGCAGCTACGTAAATCTGTATGTTTTAAGATTAAATTGTCGGGTGAGCCTGTTTGGCTTTGACTTGCTCCCCTAGGCTCCACATGCCAGATAGGCGGGGCTCCTGGAGTCTAAGACAAGTTTTGGTAAAACAGTTTTGACAGCTAGGTAAGGCTGTATGCTTTAAGATTAAATAGTCGGGTGAGCGTGTTTGGCTTTGACTTGCGCCCCTAGGATGCAAATGCTGGAATAACAGAGTTCCTGGTATCTAAGACAAGTTTTGGTAAATCAATTTTGGCGGCCAGATGGGGCTATATGTTTTAAGATTTAATAGTCGGGTGAGCCTGTTTGGCTTCGACTTGCGCCCCTAGGCTCCACATGCCAGATTGGCGGGGCTCCTGGAATCTAAGACAAGGTTTGGTAAAACAGTTTTGGCAGCTACGTAAGTCTGTATGTTTTAAGATTAAATTGTCGGGTGAGCCTGTTTGGCTTTGACTTGCTCCCCTAGGCTCCACATGCCAGATTGGCGGGGCTCCTGGAATCTAAGACAAGTTTTGGTAAAACAGTTTTGACAGCTAGGTAAGGCTGTATTCTTTAAGATTAAATAGTCGGGTGAGCGTGTTTGGCTTTGACTTGCGCCCCTAGGATGCAAATGCTGGAATAACAGAGTTCCTGGTATCTAAGACAAGTTTTGGTAAATCAATTTTGGCGGCCAGATGGGGCTATATGTTTTAAGATTTAATAGTCGGGTGAGGCTATTTGGCTTTGTCTTGCGCCCCTAGGATGCAAATGCTAGATTAACAGGGCTCCTGGTATCTGAGACAAGTTTTGCTAAAGCAGCTTTGGCAACTACGTAAGTCTGTATGTTTTAAGATTAAATTGTCGGGTGAGCCTCTTTGGCTTTGACTTGCTCCCCTAGGCTCCACATGCCAGATTGGCGGGGCTCCTGGAATCTAAGACAAGGGTTGGTAAAACAGTTTTGGCAGCTACGTAAGTCTGTATGTTTTAAGATTAAATTGTCGGGTGAGCCTGTTTGGCTTTGACTTGCTCCCCTAGGCTCCACATGCCAGATTGGCGGGGCTCCTGGAATCTAAGACAAGTTTTGGTAAAACAGTTTGACAGCTAGGTAAGGCTGTATGCTTTAAGATTAAATAGTCGGGTGAGCGTGTTTGGCTTTGACTTGCGCCCCTAGGATGCAAATGCTGGAATAACAGAGTTCCTGGTATCTAAGACAAGTTTTGGTAAATCAATTTTGGCGGCCAGATGGGGCTATATGTTTTAAGATTTAATAGTCGGGTGAGCCTGTTTGGCTTCGACTTGCGCCCCTAGGATACAAATGCTGCATTAACAGGGTTCCTGGTATCTGAGACAAGTTTTGCTAAAGCAGCTTTGGCAACTACGTAAGTCTGTATGTTTTAAGATTAAATTGTCGGGTGAGCCTGTTTGGCTTTGACTTGCTCCCTTAGGCTCCACATGCGAGATTGGCTTGGCTCCTGGAATCTAAGACAAGGTTTGGTAAAACAGTTTTGACAGCTGGGCAAGGCTGTATGTTTTAAGATTAAATAGTCGGTTGAGCCTGTTTGGCTTTGAGTTGCGCCCCTAGTATGCAAATGCTGAATTAACAGGGTTCCTGGTATCTGAAACAAGTTTTGGTAAGGCAATTTTGAGTTCCAGGTGAGGCTAATTGTGTTAAGACTTAATAGTCGGGTGAGACTATTTTGCTTTGACTTGCTCCCCTAGGCTGCAAATGCTAGATTAACAGGGCTCCTGGTTTCTAAGGCAAGTTTTCGTAAAACAGTTTTGGCAGCTACGTAAGTCTGTATGTTTTAAGATTAAATTGTCGGGTGAGCCTGTTTGGCGTTGACTTGCTCCCCTAGGCTCCACATGCCAGATTGGCGGGGCTCCTGGAATCTAAGACAAGTTTTGGTAAAACAGTTTGACAGCTAGGTAAGGCTGTATGCTTTAAGATAAAATAGTCGGGTGAGCGTGTTTGGCTTTGACTTGCGCCCCTAGGATGCAAATGCTGGAATAACAGAGTTCCTGGTATCTAAGACAAGTTTTGGTAAATCAATTTTGGCGGCCAGATGGGGCTATATGTTTTAAGATTTAATAGTCGGGTGAGCCTGTTTGGCTTCGACTTGCGCCCCTAGGATACAAATGCTGCATTAACAGGGTTCCTGGTATCTGAGACAAGTTTTGGTAAAGCAGCTTTGGCAACTATGTAAGTCTGTATGTTTTAAGATTAAATTGATGGGTGAGCCTGATTGGCTTTGACTTTCTCTCCTAGGCTCCACATGCCAGATTGGCTTGGTTTGGTAAAACAGTTTTGACAGCTGGGCAAGGCTGTATGTTTTAAGATTAAATAGTCGGTTGAGCCTGTTTGGCGTTGACTTGCGCCCCTAGGATGCAAATGCTGCATTAACAGGGTTCCTGGTATCTGAGACAAGTTTTGCTAAAGCAGCTTTGGCAACTACGTAAGTCTGTGTGTTTTAAGATTAAATTGTCGGGTGAGCCTGTTTGGCTTTGACTTGCTCCCTTAGGCTCCACATGCCAGATTGGCTTGGCTCCTGGAATCTAAGACAAGGTTTGGTAAAACAGTTTTGACAGCTGGGCAAGGCTGTATGTTTTAAGATTAAATAGTCGGTTGAGCCTGTTTGGCTTTGAGTTGCGTCCCTAGGATGCAAATGCTGGATTAACAGGGTTCCTGGTATCTGAAACAAGTTTTGGTAAGGCAATTTTGAGTTCCAGGTGAGGCTAATTGTGTTAAGACTTAATAGTCGGGTGAGACTAGGCTGCAAATGCTAGATTAACAGGGCTCCTGGTTTCTAAGGCAAGTTTTCGTAAAGCAGTTTTGGCAGCTACGTAAGTCTGTATGTTTTAAGATTAAATTGTCGGGTGAGCCTGTTTGGCTTTGACTTGCTCCACATGCCAGATTGGCGGGGCTCCTGGAATCTAAGACAAGTTTTGGTAAAACAGTTTGACAGCTAGGTAAGGCTGTATGCTTTAAGATTAAATAGTCGGGTGAGCGTGTTTGGCTTTGACTTGCGCCCCTAGGATGCAAATGCTGGAATAACAGGGTTCCTGGTATCTAAGACAAGTTTTGGTAAATCATTTTTGGCGGCCAGATGGGGCTGTATGTTTTAAGATTTAATAGTCGGGAGAGCCTGTTTGGCTTTGTCTTGCTCCCCTAGGCTGCAAATGCTGCATCAACAGGGTTCCTGGTATCTGAGACAAGTTTTGCTAAAGCAGCTTTGGCAACTACGTAAGTCTGTATGATTTAAGATTCAATTGTCGGGTGAGCCTGTTTGGCTTTGACTTGCTCCCTTAGGCTCCACATGCCAGATTGGCTTGGCTCCTGGAATCTAAGACAAGGTTTGGTAAAACAGTTTTGACAGCTGGGCAAGGCTGTATGTTTTAAGATTAAATAGTCGGTTGAGCCTGTTTGGCTTTGAGTTGCGCCCCTAGGATGCAAATGCTGGATTAACAGGGTTCCTGGTATCTGAAACAAGTTTTGGTAAGGCAATTTTGAGTTCCAGGTGAGGCTGAATGTGTTAAGACTTAATAGTCGGGTGAGACTATTTTGCTTTGACTTGCTCCCCTAGGCTGCAAATGCTAGATTAACAGGGCTCCTGGTTTCTAAGGCAAGTTTTGGTAAAGCAGTTTTGGCAGCTACGTAAGTCTGTATGTTTTAAAATTAAATTGTCGGGTGAGCCTGTTTGGCTTTGACTTGCTCCCCTAGGCTCCACATGCCAGATTGGCGGGGCTCCTGGAATCTAAGACAAGTTTTGGTAAAACAGTTTTGACAGCTAGGTAAGGCTGTATGCTTTAAGATTAAATAGTCGGGAGAGCGTGTTTGGCTTTGACTTGCGCCCCTAGGATGCAAATGCTGGAATAACAGGGTTCATGGTATCTAAGACAAGTTTTGGTAAATCATTTTTGGCGGCCAGATGGGGCTATATGTTTTAAGATTTAGTAGTCGGGAGAGCCTGTTTGGCTTTGACTTGCGCCCCTAGGATGCAAATGCTGCATTAACAGGGTTCCTGGTATCTGAGACAAGTTTTGCTAAAGCAGCTTTGGCAACTACGTAAGTCTGTATGTTTTAAGATTAAATTGTCGGGTGAGCCTGTTTGGCTTTGACTTGCTCCCTTAGGCTCCACATGCCAGATTGGCTTGGCTCCTGGAATCTAAGACAAGGTTTGGTAAAACAGGTTTGACAGCTGGGCAAGGCTGTATGATTTAAGATTAAATATTCGGTTGAGCCTGTTTGGCTTTGAGTTGCGCCCCTAGGATGCAAATGCTGGATTAACAGGGTTCCTGGTATCTGAAACAAGTTTTGGTAAGGCAATTTTGAGTTCCAGGTGAGGCTAATTGTGTTAAGACTTAATAGTCGGGTGAGACTATTTTGCTTTGACTTGCTCCCCTAGGCTGCAAATGCTAGATTAACAGGGCTCCTGGTTTCTAAGGCAAGTTTTCGTAAAGCAGTTTTGGCAGCTACGTAAGTCTGTATGTTTTAAGATTAAATTGTCGGGTGAGCCTGTTTGGCTTTGACTTGCTCCACATGCCAGATTGGCGGGGCTCCTGGAATCTAAGACAAGTTTTGGTAAAACAGTTTGACAGCTAGGTAAGGCTGTATGCTTTAAGATTAAATAGTCGGGTGAGCGTGTTTGGCTTTGACTTGCGCCCCTAGGATGCAAATGCTGGAATAACAGAGTTCCTGGTATCTAAGACAAGTTTTGGTAAATCAATTTTGGCGGCCAGATGGGGCTATATGTTTTAAGATTTAATAGTCGGGTGAGCCTGTTTGGCTTCGACTTGCGCCCCTAGGATACAAATGCTGCATTAACAGGGTTCCTGGTATCTGAGACAAGTTTTGATAAAGCAGCTTTGGCAACTACGTAAGTCTGTATGTTTTAAGATTAAATTGTCGGGTGAGCCTGTTTGGCTTTGACTTGCTCCCTTAGGCTCCACATGCCAGATTGGCTTGGCTCCTGGAATCTAAGACAAGGTTTGGTAAAATAGTTTTGACAGCTGGGCAAGGCTGTATGTTTTAAGATTAAATAGTCGGTTGAGCCTGTTTGGCTTTGAGTTGCGCCCCTAGGATGCAAATGCTGGATTAACAGGGTTCCTGGTATCTGAAACAAGTTTTGGTAAGGCAATTTTGAGTTCCAGGTGAGGCTAATTGTGTTAAGACTTAATAGTCGGGTGAGACTATTTTGCTTTGACTTGCTCCCCTAGGCTGCAAATGCTAGATTAACAGGGCTCCTGGTTTCTAAGGCAAGTTTTCGTAAAGCAGTTTTGGCAGCTACGTAAGTCTGTATGTTTTAAGATTAAATTGTCGGGTGAGCCTGTTTGGCTTTGACTTGCTCCCCTAGGCTCCACATGCCAGATTGGCGGGGCTCCTGGAATCTAAGACAAGTTTTGGTAAAACAGTTTGACAGCTAGGTAAGGCTGTGCTTTAAGATTAAATAGTCGGGTGAGCGTGTTTGGCTTTGACTTGCGCCCCTAGGATGCAAATGCTGGAATAACAGAGTTCCTGGTATCTAAGACAAGTTTTGGTAAATCAATTTTGGCGGCCAGATGGGGCTGTATGTTTTAAGATTAAATAGTCGGTTGAGCCTGTTTGGCTTTGAGTTGCGCCCCTAGGATGCAAATGCTGGATTAACAGGGTTCCTGGTATCTGAAACAAGTTTTGGTAAGGCAATTTTGAGTTCCAGGTGAGGCTAATTGTGTTAAGACTTAATAGTCGGGTGAGACTATTTTGCTTTGTCTTGCTCCCCTAGGCTGCAAATGCTGCATCAACAGGGTTCCTGGTATCTGAGACAAGTTTTGCTAAAGCAGCTTTGGCAACTACGTAAGTCTGTATGATTTAAGATTCAATTGTCGGGTGAGCCTGTTTGGCTTTGACTTGCTCCCTTAGGCTCCACATGCCAGATTGGCTTGGCTCCTGGAATCTAAGACAAGGTTTGGTAAAACAGTTTTGACAGCTGGGCAAGGCTGTATGTTTTAAGATTAAATAGTCGGTTGAGCCTGTTTGGCTTTGAGTTGCGCCCCTAGGATGCAAATGCTGGATTAACAGGGTTCCTGGTATCTGAAACAAGTTTTGGTAAGGCAATTTTGAGTTCCAGGTGAGGCTGAATGTGTTAAGACTTAATAGTCGGGTGAGACTATTTTGCTTTGACTTGCTCCCCTAGGCTGCAAATGCTAGATTAACAGGGCTCCTGGTTTCTAAGGCAAGTTTTGGTAAAGCAGTTTTGGCAGCTACGTAAGTCTGTATGTTTTAAAATTAAATTGTCGGGTGAGCCTGTTTGGCTTTGACTTGCTCCCCTAGGCTCCACATGCCAGATTGGCGGGGCTCCTGGAATCTAAGACAAGTTTTGGTAAAACAGTTTTGACAGCTAGGTAAGGCTGTATGCTTTAAGATTAAATAGTCGGGAGAGCGTGTTTGGCTTTTACTTGCGCCCCTAGGATGCAAATGCTGGAATAACAGGGTTCATGGTATCTAAGACAAGTTTTGGTAAATCATTTTTGGCGGCCAGATGGGGCTATATGTTTTAAGATTTAGTAGTCGGGAGAGCCTGTTTGGCTTTGACTTGCGCCCCTAGGATGCAAATGCTGCATTAACAGGGTTCCTGGTATCTGAGACAAGTTTTGCTAAAGCAGCTTTGGCAACTACGTAAGTCTGTATGTTTTAAGATTAAATTGTCGGGTGAGCCTGTTTGGCTTTGACTTGCTCCCTTAGGCTCCACATGCCAGATTGGCTTGGCTCCTGGAATCTAAGACAAGGTTTGGTAAAACAGGTTTGACAGCTGGGCAAGGCTGTATGATTTAAGATTAAATATTCGGTTGAGCCTGTTTGGCTTTGAGTTGCGCCCCTAGGATGCAAATGCTGGATTAACAGGGTTCCTGGTATCTGAAACAAGTTTTGGTAAGGCAATTTTGAGTTCCAGGTGAGGCTAATTGTGTTAAGACTTAATAGTCGGGTGAGACTATTTTGCTTTGACTTGCTCCCCTAGGCTGCAAATGCTAGATTAACAGGGCTCCTGGTTTCTAAGGCAAGTTTTCGTAAAGCAGTTTTGGCAGCTACGTAAGTCTGTATGTTTTAAGATTAAATTGTCGGGTGAGCCTGTTTGGCTTTGACTTGCTCCCCTAGGCTCCACATGCCAGATTGGCGGGGCTCCTGGAATCTAAGACAAGTTTTGGTAAAACAGTTTGACAGCTAGGTAAGGCTGTATGCTTTAAGATTAAATAGTCGGGTGAGCGTGTTTGGCTTTGACTTGCGCCCCTAGGATGCAAATGCTGGAATAACAGGGTTCCTGGTATCTAAGACAAGTTTTGGTAAATCAGTTTTGGCGTCTATGGGGCTATATGTTTTAAGATTTAATAGTCGGGTGAGCCTGTTTGGCTTTGACTTGCGCTCCTAGGATGCAAATGCTGGATACACAGGGTTCTTGGTATCTGAAACAAGTTTCGGTAAGGCAATTTTGAGTTCCAGGTGAGGCTGAATGTGTTAAGATTTCATAGTCGGGTGAGGCTATTTGGCTTTGTCTTGCGCCCCTAGGATGCAAATGCTAGATTAACAGGGCTCCTGGTTTCTAAGGCAAGTTTTGGTAAAGCAGTTTTGGCAGCTACGTAAATCTGTATGTTTTAAGATTAAATTGTCGGGTGAGCCTGTTTGGCTTTGACTTGCTCCCCTAGGCTCCACATGCCAGATAGGCGGGGCTCCTGGAGTCTAAGACAAGTTTTGGTAAAACAGTTTTGACAGCTAGGTAAGGCTGTATGCTTTAAGATTAAATAGTCGGGTGAGCGTGTTTGGCTTTGACTTGCGCCCCTAGGATGCAAATGCTGGAATAACAGAGTTCCTGGTATCTAAGACAAGTTTTGGTAAATCAATTTTGGCGGCCAGATGGGGCTATATGTTTTAAGATTTAATAGTCGGGTGAGCCTGTTTGGCTTCGACTTGCGCCCCTAGGCTCCACATGCCAGATTGGCGGGGCTCCTGGAATCTAAGACAAGGTTTGGTAAAACAGTTTTGGCAGCTACGTAAGTCTGTATGTTTTAAGATTAAATTGTCGGGTGAGCCTGTTTGGCTTTGACTTGCTCCCCTAGGCTCCACATGCCAGATTGGCGGGGCTCCTGGAATCTAAGACAAGTTTTGGTAAAACAGTTTTGACAGCTAGGTAAGGCTGTATGCTTTAAGATTAAATAGTCGGGTGAGCGTGTTTGGCTTTGACTTGCGCCCCTAGGATGCAAATGCTGGAATAACAGAGTTCCTGGTATCTAAGACAAGTTTTGGTAAATCAATTTTGGCGGCCAGATGGGGCTATATGTTTTAAGATTTAATAGTCGGGTGAGGCTATTTGGCTTTGTCTTGCGCCCCTAGGATGCAAATGCTAGATTAACAGGGCTCCTGGTATCTGAGACAAGTTTTGCTAAAGCAGCTTTGGCAACTACGTAAGTCTGTATGTTTTAAGATTAAATTGTCGGGTGAGCCTCTTTGGCTTTGACTTGCTCCCCTAGGCTCCACATGCCAGATTGGCGGGGCTCCTGGAATCTAAGACAAGGTTTGGTAAAACAGTTTTGGCAGCTACGTAAGTCTGTATGTTTTAAGATTAAATTGTCGGGTGAGCCTGTTTGGCTTTGACTTGCTCCCCTAGGCTCCACATGCCAGATTGGCGGGGCTCCTGGAATCTAAGACAAGTTTTGGTAAAACAGTTTGACAGCTAGGTAAGGCTGTATGCTTTAAGATTAAATAGTCGGGTGAGCGTGTTTGGCTTTGACTTGCGCCCCTAGGATGCAAATGCTGGAATAACAGAGTTCCTGGTATCTAAGACAAGTTTTGGTAAATCAATTTTGGCGGCCAGATGGGGCTATATGTTTTAAGATTTAATAGTCGGGTGAGCCTGTTTGGCTTCGACTTGCGCCCCTAGGATACAAATGCTGCATTAACAGGGTTCCTGGTATCTGAGACAAGTTTTGCTAAAGCAGCTTTGGCAACTACGTAAGTCTGTATGTTTTAAGATTAAATTGTCGGGTGAGCCTGTTTGGCTTTGACTTGCTCCCTTAGGCTCCACATGCGAGATTGGCTTGGCTCCTGGAATCTAAGACAAGGTTTGGTAAAACAGTTTTGACAGCTGGGCAAGGCTGTATGTTTTAAGATTAAATAGTCGGTTGAGCCTGTTTGGCTTTGAGTTGCGCCCCTAGGATGCAAATGCTGGATTAACAGGGTTCCTGGTATCTGAAACAAGTTTTGGTAAGGCAATTTTGAGTTCCAGGTGAGGCTAATTGTGTTAAGACTTAATAGTCGGGTGAGACTATTTTGCTTTGACTTGCTCCCCTAGGCTGCAAATGCTAGATTAACAGGGCTCCTGGTTTCTAAGGCAAGTTTTCGTAAAACAGTTTTGGCAGCTACGTAAGTCTGTATGTTTTAAGATTAAATTGTCGGGTGAGCCTGTTTGGCTTTGACTTGCTCCCCTAGGCTCCACATGCCAGATTGGCGGGGCTCCTGGAATCTAAGACAAGTTTTGGTAAAACAGTTTGACAGCTAGGTAAGGCTGTATGCTTTAAGATAAAATAGTCGGGTGAGCGTGTTTGGCTTTGACTTGCGCCCCTAGGATGCAAATGCTGGAATAACAGAGTTCCTGGTATCTAAGACAAGTTTTGGTAAATCAATTTTGGCGGCCAGATGGGGCTATATGTTTTAAGATTTAATAGTCGGGTGAGCCTGTTTGGCTTCGACTTGCGCCCCTAGGATACAAATGCTGCATTAACAGGGTTCCTGGTATCTGAGACAAGTTTTGGTAAAGCAGCTTTGGCAACTATGTAAGTCTGTATGTTTTAAGATTAAATTGATGGGTGAGCCTGATTGGCTTTGACTTTCTCTCCTAGGCTCCACATGCCAGATTGGCTTGGTTTGGTAAAACAGTTTTGACAGCTGGGCAAGGCTGTATGTTTTAAGATTAAATAGTCGGTTGAGCCTGTTTGGCTTTGAGTTGCGCCCCTAGGATGCAAATGCTGCATTAACAGGGTTCCTGGTATCTGAGATAAGTTTTGCTAAAGCAGCTTTGGCAACTACGTAAGTCTGTATGTTTTAAGATTAAATTGTCGGGTGAGCCTGTTTGGCTTTGACTTGCTCCCCTAGACTCCACATGCAAGATTGGCGGGGCTCCTGGAATCTAAGACAAGTTTTGGTAAAACAGTTTTGACAGCTAGGTAAGGCTGTATGCTTTAAGATTAAATAGTCGGGTGAGCGTGTTTGGCTTTGACTTGCGCCCCTAGGATGCAAATGCTGGAATAACAGGGTTCCTGGTATCTAAGACAAGTTTTGGTAAATCAGTTTTGGCGTCTATGGGGCTATATGTTTTAAGATTTAATAGTCGGGTGAGCCTGTTTGGCTTTGAGTTGCGCCCCTAGGATGCAAATGCTGGATTAACAGGGTTCCTGGTATCTGAAACAAGTTTTGGTAAGGCAATTTTGAGTTCCAGGTGAGGCTAATTGTGTTAAGACTTAATAGTCGGGTGAGACTATTTTGCTTTGACTTGCTCCCCTAGGATGCAAATGCTAGATTAACAGGGCTCCTGGTTTCTAAGGCAAGTTTTCGTAAAGCAGTTTTGGCAGCTACGTAAGTCTGTATGTTTTAAGATTAAATTGTCGGGTGAGCCTGTTTGGCTTTGACTTGCTCCCCTAGGCTCCACATGCCAGATTGGCGGGGCTCCTGGAATCTAAGACAAGTTTTGGTAAAACAGTTTTGACAGCTAGGTAAGGCTGTATGTTTTAAGATTAAATAGTCGGTTGAGCCTGTTTGGCTTTGAGTTGCGCCCCTAGGATGCAAATGCTGGATTAACAGGGTTCCTGGTATCTGAGACAAGTTTTGGTAAGGCAATTTTGAGTTCCAGGTGAGGCTAATTGTGTTAAGACTTAATAGTCGGGTGAGACTATTTTGCTTTGACTTGCTCCCCTAGACTCCACATGCAAGATTGGCGGGGCTCCTGGAATCTAAGACAAGTTTTGGTAAAACAGTTTTGGCAGCTACGTAAGTCTGTATGTTTTAAGATTAAATTGTCGGGTGAGCCTGTTTGGCTTTGACTTGCTCCCCTAGACTCCACATGCAAGATTGGCGGGGCTCCTGGAATCTAAGACAAGTTTTGGTAAAACAGTTTTGACAGCTACGTAAGTCTGTATGTTTTAAGATTTAATAGTCGGGTGAGCCTGTTTGGCTTCGACTTGCGCCCCTAGGATACAAATGCTGCATTAACAGGGTTCCTGGTATCTGAGACAAGTTTTGCTAAAGCAGCTTTGGCAACTACGTAAGTCTGTATGTTTTAAGATTAAATTGTCGGGTGAGCCTGTTTGGCTTTGACTTGCTCCCCTAGACTCCACATGCAAGATTGGCGGGGCTCCTGGAATCTAAGACAAGTTTTGGTAGAACAGTTTTGACAGCTAGGTAAGGCTGTATGCTTTAAGATTAAATAGTCGGGTGAGCGTGTTTGGCTTTGACTTGCGCCCCTAGGATGCAAATGCTGGAATAACAGGGTTCCTGGTATCTAAGACAAGTTTTGGTAAATCAGTTTTGGCGTCTATGGGGCTATATGTTTTAAGATTTAATAGTCGGGTGAGCCTGTTTGGCTTTGACTTGCGCTCCTAGGATGCAAATGCTGGATACACAGGGTTCTTGGTATCTGAAACAAGTTTCGGTAAGGCAATTTTGAGTTCCAGGTGCGGCTGAATGTGTTAAGATTTTATAGTCGGGTGAGGCTATTTGGCTTTGTATTGCTCCCCTAGGCTGCAAATGCTAGATTAACAGGGCTCCTGGTTTCTAAGGCAAGTTTTGGTAAAGCAGTTTTGGCAGCTACGTAAATCTGTATGTTTTAAGATTAAATTGTCGGGTGAGCCTGTTTGGCTTTGACTTGCTCCCCTAGGCTCCACATGCCAGATAGGCGGGGCTCCTGGAGTCTAAGACAAGTTTTGGTAAAACAGTTTTGACAGCTAGGTAAGGCTGTATGCTTTAAGATTAAATAGTCGGGAGAGCGTGTTTGGCTTTGACTTGCGCCCCTAGGATGCAAATGCTGGAATAACAGGGTTCATGGTATCTAAGACAAGTTTTGGTAAATCATTTTTGGCGGCCAGATGGGGCTATATGTTTTAAGATTTAGTAGTCGGGAGAGCCTGTTTGGCTTTGACTTGCGCCCCTAGGATGCAAATGCTGCATTAACAGGGTTCCTGGTATCTGAGACAAGTTTTGGTAAAGCAGCTTTGGCAACTATGTAAGTCTGTATGTTTTAAGATTAAATTGATGGGTGAGCCTGATTGGCTTTGACTTGCTCTCCTAGGCTCCACATGCCAGATTGGCTTGGCTCCTGGAATCTAAGACAAGGTTTGGTAAAACAGTTTTGACAGCTGGGCAAGGCTGTATGTTTTAAGATTAAATAGTCGGTTGAGCCTGTTTGGCTTTGAGTTGCGCCCCTAGGATGCAAATGCTGGATTAACAGGGTTCCTGGTATCTGAGACAAGTTTTGGTAAATCAATTTTGGCGGCCAGATGGGGCTATATGTTTTAAGATTTAGTAGTCGGTAGAGCCTGTTTGGCTTTGACTTGCGCCCCTAGGATGCAAATGCTGCATTAACAGGGTTCCTGGTATCTGAGACAAGTTTTGCTAAAGCAGCTTTGGCAACTACGTAAGTCTGTATGTTTTAAGATTAAATTGTCGGGTGAGCCTGTTTGGCTTTGACTTGCTCCCTTAGGCTCCACATGCCAGATTGGCTTGGCTCCTGGAATCTAAGACTAGGTTTGGTAAAACAGTTTTGACAGCTGGGCAAGGCTGTATGTTTTAAGATTAAATAGTCGGTTGAGCCTGTTTGGCTTTGAGTTGCGCCCCTAGGATGCAAATGCTGGATTAACAGGGTTCCTGGTATCTGAGACAAGTTTTGGTAAATCAGTCTTGGCGGCCAATAAATAGTCGGATGAGCCTGTTTGGCTTTGACTTGCTCCCCTAGGCTGCAAATGCTAGATTAACAGGGCTCCTGGTTTCTAAGGCAAGTTTTGGTAAAGCAGTTTTGGCAGCTACGTAAATCTGTATGTTTTAAGATTAAATTGTCGGGTGAGCCTGTTTGGCTTTGACTTGCTCCCCTAGGCTACACATGCCAGATAGGCGGGGCTCCTGGAGTCTAAGACAAGTTTTGGTAAAACAGTTTTGACAGCTAGGTAAGGCTGTATGCTTTAAGATTAAATAGTCGGGAGAGCGTGTTTGGCTTTGACTTGCGCCCCTAGGATGCAAATGCTGGAATAACAGGGTTCATGGTATCTAAGACAAGTTTTGGTAAATCATTTTTGGCGGCCAGATGGGGCTATATGTTTTAAGATTTAATAGTCGGGAGAGCCTGTTTGGCTTTGACTTGCGCCCCTAGGATGCAAATGCTGCATTAACAGGGTTCCTGGTATCTGAGACAAGTTTTGCTAAAGCAGCTTTGGCAACTACGTAAGTCTGTATGTTTTAAGATTAAATTGTCGGGTGAGCCTGTTTGGCATTGACCTGCTCCCTTAGGCTCCACATGCCAGATTGGCTTGGCTCCTGGAATCTAAGACAAGGTTTGGTAAAACAGTTTTGACAGCTGGGCAAGGCTGTATGTTTTAAGATTAAATAGTCGGTTGAGCCTGTTTGGCTTTGAGTTGCGCCCCTAGGATGCAAATGCTGGATTAACAGGGTTCCTGGTATCTGAAACAAGTTTTGGTAAGGCAATTTTGAGTTCCAGGTGAGGCTAATTGTGTTAAGACTTAATAGTCGGGTGAGACTATTTTGCTTTGACTTGCTCGCCTAGGCTGCAAATGCTAGATTAACAGGGCTCCTGGTTTCTAAGGCAAGTTTTCGTAAAGCAGTTTTGGCAGCTACGTAAGTCTGTATGTTTTAAGATTAAATTGTCGGGTGAGCTTGTTTGGCTTTGACTTGCTCCCCTAGGCTCCACATGCCAGATTGGCGGGGCTCCTGGAATCTAAGACAAGTTTTGGTAAAACAGTTTGACAGCTAGGTAAGGCTGTATGCTTTAAGATTAAATAGTCGGGTAAGCGTGTTTGGCTTTGACTTGCGCCCCTAGGATGCAAATGCTGGAATAACAGAGTTCCTGGTATCTAAGACAAGTTTTGGTAAATCAATTTTGGCGGCCAGATGGGGCTATATGTTTTAAGATTTAATAGTCGGGTGAGCCTGTTTGGCTTCGACTTGCGCCCCTAGGATACAAATGCTGCATTAACAGGGTTCCTGGTATCTGAGACAAGTTTTGCTAAAGCAGCTTTGGCAACTACGTAAGTCTGTATGTTTTAAGATTAAATTGTCGGGTGAGCCTGTTTGGCTTTGACTTGCTCCCTTAGGCTCCACATGCCAGATTGGCTTGGCTCCTGGAATCTAAGACAAGGTTTGGTAAAACAGTTTTGACAGCTGGGCAAGGCTGTATGTTTTAAGATTAAATAGTCGGTTGAGCCTGTTTGGCTTTGAGTTGCGCCCCTAGGATGCAAATGCTGGATTAACAGGGTTCCTGGTATCTGAAACAAGTTTTGGTAAGGCAATTTTGAGTTCCAGGTGAGGCTAATTGTGTTAAGACTTAATAGTCGGGTGAGACTATTTTGCTTTGACTTGCTCCCCTAGGCTGCAAATGCTAGATTAACAGGGCTCCTGGTTTCTAAGGCAAGTTTTCGTAAAGCAGTTTTGGCAGCTACGTAAGTCTGTATGTTTTAAGATTAAATTGTCGGGTGAGCCTGTTTGGCTTTGACTTGCTCCCCTAGGCTCCACATGCCAGATTGGCGGGGCTCCTGGAATCTAAGACAAGTTTTGGTAAAACAGTTTGACAGCTAGGTAAGGCTGTATGCTTTAAGATTAAATAGTCGGGTGAGCGTGTTTGGCTTTGACTTGCGCCCCTAGGATGCAAATGCTGGAATAACAGGGTTCCTGGTATCTAAGACAAGTTTTGGTAAATCATTTTTGGCGGCCAGATGGGGCTGTCTGTTTTAAGATTTAATAGTCGGGAGAGCCTGTTTGGCTTTGTCTTGCTCCCCTAGGCTGCAAATGCTGCATCAACAGGGTTCCTGGTATCTGAGACAAGTTTTGCTAAAGCAGCTTTGGCAACTACGTAAGTCTGTATGTTTTAAGATTAAATTGTCGGGTGAGCCTGTTTGGCTTTGACTTGCTCCCTTAGGCTCCACATGCCAGATTGGCTTGGCTCCTGGAATCTAAGACAAGGTTTGGTAAAACAGTTTTGACAGCTGGGCAAGGCTGTATGTTTTAAGATTAAATAGTCGGTTGAGCCTGTTTGGCTTTGAGTTGCGCCCCTAGGATGCAAATGCTGGATTAACAGGGTTCCTGGTATCGGAAACAAGTTTTGGTAAGGCAATTTTGAGTTCCAGGTGAGGCTGAATGTGTTAAGACTTAACAGTCGGGTGAGACTATTTTGCTTTGACTTGCTCCCCTAGGCTGCAAATGCTAGATTAACAGGGCTCCTGGTTTCTAAGGCAAGTTTTGGTAAAGCAGTTTTGGCAGCTACGTAAGTCTGTATGTTTTAAAATTAAATTGTCGGGTGAGCCTGTTTGGCTTTGACTTGCTCCCCTAGGCTCCACATGCCAGATTGGCGGGGCTCCTGGAATCTAAGACAAGTTTTGGTAAAACAGTTATGACAGCTAGGTAAGGCTGTATGCTTTAAGATTAAATAGTCGGGAGAGCGTGTTTGGCTTTGACTTGCGCCCCTAGGATGCAAATGCTGGAATAACAGGGTTCATGGTATCTAAGACAAGTTTTGGTAAATCATTTTTGGCGGCCAGATGGGGCTATATGTTTCAAGATTTAGTAGTCGGGAGAGCCTGTTTGGCTTTGACTTGCGCCCCTAGGATGCAAATGCTGCATTAACAGGGTTCCTGGTATCTGAGACAAGTTTTGCTAAAGCAGCTTTGGCA
>JBAMCE010000416.1:0-10359 GCA_037075305.1 Drosophila kanekoi | reverse complement strand
TGCCGGAACTGCCGCTTCAAGGGGCTACCCTCAGGGCATGATATGCTTTCGAGGTCTTGCCCGCTATATGGCGCAGTGGTTATGAGGGTGCAAGCTAAACATTAATGTTTAGCTTCATCTAAGCCAACTGTGGCCGGGGCCGCCCTGCGTGCATTGATATCGGTGTACGTATGTCGCGGATCACGGCCACTCCTTTGCACTGCTGCAGGAGCCCTATGTGGACATAGCTGGAAGGATTACGGGCTTCCCAGTCGGGATGCACGGCGCAGAGGCCACGAATCTGCGCTGTATCTTGCAGCTCATCTGCGGACAGCCGTCCGCAAGTTCAAGACGCTCATCCTGAAGACGAAGGAGGAAAACTGGCAACGCTTCGTTGGAGACCACAGAGATGATCCGTGGGGGCACGTCTACCGGATATGCTGGGGACGAAAGCGGTCTACCGATTTGAGGTGCCTTCGTTCGGATGGCGGGGAGGTCGTAACATGGCACGACTGCGCGAGTCTCCTCCTCCACAGCTTTTTTCCAGCTGCGGAGTCGAGTGAAGACATCGTCATTCCGGACGAAGCTGCTCCAGCGCTCGAAGCTTTCGAGGTTGGAGTATGCGTCGCTCGGTTGAAGAGCAGGCGCTCTCCCGGGCTTGACGGCATTACAGGTGGGATCCGCAAGGCGGTATGGCGTGCCATCCCTGAGCACCTGACAGTGTTGTATTCCTGCTGCCTGGCAGAGGGATACTTTTCCCTTGAGTGGAAGTGCTCGCGTGTGGTTGCGCTCCTCAAGAACCCCGACAATGATAGGAGCGATCCAGCGTCCTATCGGGGCATCTGCCTGTTGCCAGTGTTTGGCAAGGTGCTTGAGGGGATCATGGTGGATCGAATGAAGGAGGTGCTTCCTGATGGAAATAGATGGCAATTTGGCTTTCGACCTGGACGCTGTGTCGAGGACGCTCGGAAGCACGTACCGACCAGCGTTGCCGCCAGCCAGGCGGTATACATACTTGGTCTTTTCGTGGACTTTAAGGGCGCCTTTGACAACATCGAGTGGAGTGGCCGCGATGCGCTGCTTGATCGATGCGGGATGCAAGGAAGCTTGCTAGCGGAGAAGCTTCTTCTGTGGCAGGAAAGCCAGGATGACCAGCAGATGTGGCGAAGTCGAGGTGGAGGTCATACGAGGGTGTCCCCAGGGATCCATTAGTGGGCCGTTCATCTGGAACACCATGATGGATGTCCTGCTCCAACGCCTTGAGCCCTTGTGCACATTTAGTGCATATGCCGATGACCTGCTGGTTCTTGTCGAGGGGAAGGTCGAGAGCTGAACTGGAGCGTCGAGCAGCTGCTCTGACGTCCGTCGTGGGAGCTTGGGGAGTTGAGGTCGGAGTATCGATCTCAACCAGCAAGACGGCAATGATGATGTTGAAGGGGCGTTTTGCTGTTTCCAAGCCGCCCGTGGTACGGTTTGAAGGAGCAAGCCTACCATACGTCGTCAATTACCGGTACCTTGGCATCACAGTCGGTGAACGGTTGAATTCTCAGCCGCATATCGCAGGATTGCGGGTTTTGCCGACTGGATAAAAAAAATTTTTTTTTTTTTTTTTTTTTTTTCGACTGGGGCCTCAGTCCCTGAGCCAGACGCACTGTATATGCCGGGCTCATGGTACCTTGTGCACTGTTTGGTGCCTCGGTATGGTTTTCCGTGGTCAGGGGAGAGTCGGGGGCCTAAAAAAGCCTCATCTCCTGCCAAAGAGTCATGCTCTTAGGATGCCTGCCGGTAAGCCGTAAAGTGTCCACCGTGGCACTGCAGGTGCTTGCTGGAGCTCCACCGTTGGATTTGGCTGCCAAGCAATTGGCAATCAGACTCAAGGTCAAGCGTGCCCACCTGCTGGAGGATAGTGACTGGCTGTTCAGTCTAGGGGTGGCATACCTAGATCAGGTGCAGACGAAGGCGTTGCCGGACGAAAGCAAGTGCTCTGAGTGGCAACGGAGGTGGAGGATAGTGATGAGCACGGTCGACCGACTCATCAGTTTATCCCGGACGCATGCTTCGTCTACAGCCGGCGAGACTTTGGATTCGGTCTTCACGCCGGATTCTTGCTGACGGGCCACGGGTACGCGAGAATGCATTCCTGCATCAGAGAAGTCTGAGTGCAACGCCCGCATGTCACTGCGGTGCAGAGCACGAAGACTGGCAGCACGTGCTAGGTGCGTGCCCACTCTATGCAGATCTGCGAGACCTCGACGGACTTGGTGTCAGGAGAGAAGATACCTGTTGGGACTTTTCCCCGATTCTGCAGACACCAGAGCGGCTGCGACTCCTGGAGATGTTTGCGCGGGCGGTGTTTGCTAGACGACGGCGAGGGATGGAGTGAAGTGAAGCCACACAGGGCCGACCAGTGCCGGGCTGACGTTAGCCAAAACTGGGAGTGGCATGGACTGTGTCACGAAGCCCACCAGAGCTTAATCTGGAAGACAAGCCCCAATTTGGGGTGAGTCGACCAATGGACGACCCATTCCATGTTTGTCGTCAACAAAACTGGGGAGTGGCAATTGCTACGAACAGCCGACCAAAGCTGTAATTTGGTACCATGGGTAACCAGGAGCCCACGGAACTTGTTCCGTCCTAGTTGGTGCGGCCCTTCGGGGAGTATCGTGGTGGTTGCGTGTTTAATACCCAAATGCGGGAAGAGTTTTCACTCGGCGTGGAGTTGCGTGTTAACCGGGTGCTGTACCCATAGACCAGCAGAGGTTTAGATAGACCTCGCCTCCCACCAAGGGGGAATGTCATGTTCGACAAGCATGCATTCAATTTGGTACCGAAGGGACACTGCACATGCAGTGTCTTGGAGGGGCGCTAGTCCGACGCTTTGTTTCGGCTCGCTGTATTTTCGAGTACCGTGGTAGTAAGCCCCTACGGGGTACACGCCACGTTAAACAAATGTAGACGTTCTGTACCATTGGCGGTGGGATTTAATGGACCGATGTAGAAGGGCATGTTGCGTATTTCGTAAATCATTAGTCAAGTCTACTCGAGGGCACAATGTGCCCCACAAATATTATTAAAGTGGCCTCCTCGTGGTGACCCACGAGCTGGTTGTCCAAAATTGATTTGGACAACCAGCTAATACGAACGGCGAAATAAGATGACCCATTCTTTGTCTGGAGGAAGACTAAACTGGGTAGTAGAATGCTACGGCAGTCGACGAAAACAGTAAGTAAATTTGGTGCCACGGGTAGCCAGGAGCCCAGGAGTAGAGCTTTGCTCGATGTGGAGTTGCGTTTCAACCAAAACATTGCTTTTTTGAGGTTTTAGATCGGTCGCACCTCCCACCAATGAGGGAATGTATTGCTTTCGCACAGCATACATTCAATTGATACTGAAGGGACTCTGTTCAAGCAAGGACAGGATCCTGGAGGCGCATTGTTTCTGCTCGTAGTATTTACGAATACCGTGAGATTAAGCCAACATGGCAAGTGCTTACGTAAAACCTACTGACTTTCATGTACCATTGGCGCTGCTCTGCGTATTGTTTATGCCAAAGAGATCGAAGTAAAAATGGCTGGGGGCTTCTCGAACCAGCTGACTACTGAGAATAAGTATCTACATGTGCGGTAACGAAAAAAATAGGATGATAACGAATAACTTGCAACTATAAACCTACTGTAAATTCTCAAATCAAGTCGCCTTGAACTTCTGCGGAGATTGGTCGTGTTTTTTGTGCTCTCCCGTGCCTGTGTATCAGTTCATCACAGGCAAAAAGCGAACAATTACAGTGACAGTGACACTAACTGCAGGGCTTTACGAGCAAATCGCGCCTGTAGAGCGCGAAAGACTATAAGTGGTGCCTCTGGCAGCCAAAGTGCCAAGTGTAAACAATTAAATTACAAAATAAGTGTCTATTCTACGAAAGTAAAATGGCGTGCGAGCGTAAGAGGGCAATCGTTAGCTAAGCTCAAACTGCGCTCAGCTGATCGCCTAAGCTCAGCCCTAGTGTGTGTGTGTGAGTGAGCAGAGCTTTTGAGAGAGAGCTTTTGCCAATACTCTCCAACACAAGCAAAGCACTAGCCAATAGGAGCAAAGCCAGTGCTTGCAAGTCAGTTACTGACCGTGACAATGCTGACACTTTCCAGTCACCGTTTCGCTCTTCGTTCACGAAAGTGACTTATTACAAAAATACTGCCGATTTTTGTAACTAAGTGCACTAACTAAAAATAAAAAAGTAAATTATCAAGCCAATGGCGTCCAACAGCCCAAATCATCCTACCAAGACTATCCTGCCTCTCCCATTTATAACCCTGGGGAAAATGTTCTACCGGCATATATCACACTGTGCGGGGATACTACGCTGCCCAATACGTCCTGCATTACGACAACTGCCTGCCCCCTAGGCACGACCACGGTAACGCCGTCCCTCGCACACGGCATCAGCTCCTAGAGACCTGCTACCCCGTCTGTCCTCTGAGCAACTACCCATCAAAGTCTGCAGTCAGGTACCAAAAACCAAAATTCAAGCCCAGAATGGAGGCCGCCAAAAAACGAAAAGGTGGTACACTCACCCCCCGTATTCTTCGTAGGAAAGCAAGCACCACCGAAGCCAAGAAAGGCAGCCGAAATCGCTTCTCGGTTCTCTGTGATGAAGAGGAAAGCGACATACAGGTAGGGAAAACTGCCAACAACAAAGCCGCTAATGATGAAGACCCGGACGATAGGCCATCCACCTTGCACGCAGCAGGCGCAAGGGCCAGCAGGCAGAAAATAGCAAATCAAAAGCGCGCCCCGCAACCCACCCAGTCGGCGTCCCTCAATGAGCGCCCCTCGTCCAAGATGCGTAGAATTACGGTGCCAGATATCGTTAGCTTCGGCACGTTCTGCAAGGAACTTGACAGCATCCTAGGAGCGGACACCTACACCGTAAGAGTGCTCAACTCTGATGACTGCCTAGTTTAGTGCCGCAACTCAGACGCCTACCGAGCGTTGCAAGGCACATTAGCGAGAATGGCTGCATGTTCCACCACAACCAACTAACAGAGGACTGGCCATACCGCATAGTATTGAGAAACATTCACCACGAGCTCTCATCCGACGACATTTCTGCGTAACTAGCAGACAAGGGACACCAAGTTGTCCGCATTTATACCCCGCGTAGCAGAGTCAACAAGGAATCACTCAACATGAAATTTGTTGACCTGAGAAAGGCGGACAAGACAATTAATGTGTTATGCAGATACAAAGTATCGTGGGAGAAGCCTCGCAAGACGTCGGGCCCAGTCCAGTGCAACAGATGCCAAAAATACGACCACACCAAGTCTTACTGCTCGATACATTATGTGTGGATGGAGTGTGGGGACAACCATCCCACAAGCAAGTGCTCACTTGGAAATGACGAGGATCGCTGCTGCTACCACTGTGGCGAATCACACGTAGCCAACTTCAAGGGCTGCAAAAAATATCTGCAGTAAGCATTCCAACAAAAACACCAGCACAAGGCAAATGGCAGAGATGCAAGGGATCGTCGCCCCCGACAGCCTTTCCAGCCCGCAGATTCGCATTCGTCGAGCACATCGATGTATGTCTGCTCAAGGAGATTCATTTCTGCTCCAGCATCACCCTTAGAGTACTAGGCTACACACTCCACACCGCCAACCACCTAGACAACAGCCAACATGGAGGAGCAGCAATATTGATCAGGTCATCCTTGTCCCACCACCCACTTGAGTCGTCCTGCCACGGGCAAATGCAAGCCGCCGTTACCCGACTCGGATCCGGCAGAGGCGACTTCAACCTCGCCTCTGTATACTGCCCTCCGGCATTGAGAGTGAGGGAAGCACACCTTCAAATCATATTCGATCAGCTCGGCCCAAAATTCCTGGCAGGGGGTGCCTGGAATGCCACGGGCCGCCGAGGGAGAACGCTCTTCTCTGCCATTGAGACCGCTGGCATCGAGGTAATAACCACTGGAGAGGCAAAGTGCTACCCTTATAGCTACTGCAACACCAAGTGCACTCGACTTCGCGCTGTACAAAGGATTCAGACAGGAACAGCTGAGAATAAAAAGTCTCCTGGACCTGATCTCGATGTTTGTGGTGTGGGGTTTGTTGGCACCCGCAAAATGCTCCCGCCGCGCTCTTACTTGGACGTCCACCGGACCTGCCTCGAGGACACCCTAGAGGTCAACGTCACCATAAGCACGGCAAGCCAACTGGAGAGCTATGTTGACCACCTCACAGCGATAATAACAGAAGCTGCCAGACGTGCAGACCCGCAAACACTACCTTCTTTAGAAGCTCCCTTCTAAACCCTGAAATCAGGAGCCCCTTGCCGAAGGAGTCTCCCTGCCAAGGCGGAAATGGTCAGTGCGTCCAACCAGCTCCGACTACTGCTGGCTAGGACCCGAAGAGGAAACCTCGACAGCTTACTAGAAACAGGTGGGCTTGACGGCAATAGCACCTTCTCAGTGTGGAAACTCACCAGAAGTATTAAAGGGCAAGCAATTTTTACCTCTCCGATCAAGGATCATTCCGGCCACTGGATCCGATCGGACGAGGAAAAGGCCAATGCGTTTGCTATCCATCTGGAGGAGACCTTCACGCCATTCCAATTCGTAGATATTGCACAGTGCCGCAAAGTGACTGAATCACTCGAAGCGCCACTGCAGATGGCTCTTCCAATAAGGAGAAGCTTCCCTGCTGAAATCGGCGCCCAGCTAAAAACGCTCGAGCTGAACAAAATGATGATAAAATTGATAACAGAGCGGCCAAGGCACTCCCACGCAGAGGCATCATGGCGCTCGCGTTGATTTTCAACTTAATGCTCAGGCTTGTTCACTTCCCAAAGCAGTGGAAACGAGCGAAAATCATCATGATCGCCAAACCCGCTAAACCGCTTACTCAGCTAGAATCCTACAGCCATATAAGCCTGCTGCCGACGCTCTCCAAATTCTTTGAGCGACTCCTTCTAAGTCGACTAATGGAGCTCTAGAGGTCACGCGCCTGATCCCGGACCATTAATTCGGCTTCAAGAAGTCTCATGGCTGCCCCGAACATCGAGTAGTCGACCATGTACTGGAGGCATATGAAAAGAAGGAATACTGCGTTGAAGTCTTCCTTCGACTTTAGTTTACTTTATTTCTGGAAACCCATGAATGGATCAGTGGATACGAGGAGAGATTGTTTGATCGATTCGACGAACTTCAATATGAAACTCGACACAATAATAAATTCTACAAAAGACATACATATGTATCAACCAGATCCAAGGCACAGGGTTAAAAGAGGGAGAAAGACTGAGAGAATCCAGAAAATACACCTTAATAAACAGCAGTAAGCACCAGCAAACAAAATTAGAAATTCACCGCCTGCTGATACCATAGCAGACCAGAGACTAAGAGCGTTCAGCATTGGAGCAGATTTACCTACCGGCAAAGACAGGGAAAACTGAATGGAAATGATAGCTTCAGTAATTATAGTTCACTAAATCAAGAAGTGTTGACTTCAGTACCACGGGGATCGCCAACTTTAGGGGGATAGTCAACACCTAAAGAAACACCAATGCGAACAGAGTAAGTCGTCGCTCGACTCGATACAAAAGCCAAGAAAATTATTCTCATTTTTTGATTTTGTTTTTAAGCTTCTATCGATAAATATGACTAGCATGTAATTTTTCACCCTATTAAATTACGACCTCTATATTACTTTTATAATTAAATGGCTTACTACACTTTTTGCTCAATTGTCTAAGTCGGATTAAGATGAATTGAGGTTATAAGAGTTTCTCATGCTCGATCGATAAAACCAATATCGACATCCTGTTTTGAGCAACCCTACTTTTTTAAGCTAGAGTCACCAACCCTAACATGTAGCTTCGTGAATCTTATACACAGGTCAAGTATCTTTAATTTTATAGCTATCGCCATAATGAAGAAGGACACTGCCTGGCAAATTAATGTGCATCAATCTTCTAAAAAACATAATATATATATAATATGCACTCGGTTGTATAAGGTAACTAACCCTTGCACGCGCAATGCTGGCGACTGAAAGCGTCATGTCAGCATGCCCGCTGCAGCCGGATGATACCTCTGGTATGCAATATCCATTATCGCACATATGCTTGGTTGGTTTGCCGGTCACGACTTAGCTGTATGTTTTTGTGAATTGTCAAATTGTCACTTTTTCATATTTTGTATTAAGTTCTTAAGAATTTGAATAATGTAATACTAGTTATCCGGCACCGAGCCCTTAAATAAATGCACTTAAATTAAATCGTTAGTTATTGCACTCAAAGAATACATAATTGGCGCCCAACTAAGTGAAGAGCCCTAAACAAAAAGCCTGATTAATTAATACAATATAAAGTCAGCCTTGGTTCTACAAATGAAAAGAGAAGTGTTTGTTACCGGCATCAAATCGGTCAGTGTGTTTTCGCTCTTTTGACCTACGCCAATTTGGTCAGTGTGTTAAAGCGTGTGTTAAAGCACAATAATTAATTTTTTGTTCAACGAGGCCGCAGGAGTCCCCAACGAAAACAATGTAAGTGAGTTGCTCAAAAACAATCATATTTACGTTTGCGTGAACTCTCGTACCGTAATAACAATAAATCTGAATATAAGAATATTGTGTTATGTGTGCCATTTTGTTTTGCTAACTTCTTAATAATTTTGTTGATTTTCCGGTTGATTGGTGGTTTGATTGTGTTACACAGCGATCCATGAATAAGGCATTGCAAAAATATATGGAATCCAAACCAGGAAATTCAAATTCAGAGGGTTCAGATAATAACCTTCATAGAATCCCAGTTTTGATTAAAAAAAAACCCAAACATGGACGGTTACAACTTTAGTAGAGTTGGCGGTCTCAGCTGCGTTTCAAGCGCAGGCAGAAGCTTTCAATGCAAGTGACAAGGCCTTAAGGGAAAGTTAGTGAGAGAACAAAAACGGTAGTAAATACGGCAATTACTGCCCCTCGTATAGAAGTTTTCCAAGAAGTACAAATCACAGACAGTGTTCGTTGCGATGTGCCGCTGGATGCGGTGAAATGTCTGCATGAATTTACAGTGGCACAAGAAGCTACGTTTCTTGGCGGCGACGGCAGCATATAAAATATTTAAGCCATATAATGGCAGTTCTCGTCATTATCAGGCAGTGATCATAATTAGGAGCAAGATCAGGGGCTCCGCTAATGCTGTGTTTCATGCTGGCTTCATGCTATAATAAATCGCTTAGACTTCACGTATAGTGACAAGCGGCCAATACACGTCATCGAGCAAGAGTTAGGCACTCTTAGGCAGGGTGGCCTGTCTTTGCTTCAATACTATGACGAGGTCGAAAAGACATTATAAACTAATAAAGTCAGCATGTCATTCGAATCAAGTATGGCAAAAGGCCTGTGTGAACAGTTCCGCGATGATGCGTTGTGGGTATTCATATCAGGGCTAAAGCGCAGCTTAACAGATGTACTTTTTGCGGCAAGACCCAGAGACTTGCCTTCGGCTCTGGCTCTCGCTTAAGATGTCGACTCGAACCATGAAAGATATGCTTTCGCTGCCAATTTTGCGCGAAGCCAGGAAGAAAGAGAGCGCAAGCCAAACGCGAAAGCGCAAGGTCAGCAGCTGGAGAAAGCTGCACATCGAACATACCAACCTACAGGCAGTGCAAAAAACCCGCATTTCAATAAACCGCACAAGGCACAGAGTCAGCCCAGTCAACGTAGTGGTAGGGTCCAAAATAACAACAACGCACCCGAACCAATAGAAGTTGATCCTTCAATGACCAAGTGCTTAATGCCGTCACAATCCCCGGCGTACGTCAACTCCAGTAATCCTCAGGCTTATAAACGAACGAACACTTCTGACCGATCAACTGGTCAGAGGCGTCAGAGAGTGAATCATACCACTCAGAGTCAAAAAGTTGATCATAGGGAGTATGAAGGGCAGCTAAAGCGCAGATAGCTGATGAATCAGTTGGAGATTCGGACGCTATACATTTTTTAGGGGTAAGCCCTTTCTGCCTTTCATCAGGCGAGAAGTAGCGGGGACGCAGATGAAAATTCTCATCGACATGGTCGCGGCGAAAAACTACATTCGCCAATATCCTGAGCAAACAGGAGTCCTCTCGGTCGATAAACCATTTATAAGCCATTCAATTCATGGCACTACCAAAATGTCGCAGAAATGTTATACATCAATATTTGGGCAGAAAGCAACGTTCTTTCTTCTCCCGGATCTTTTAACAGTCGACGGGATCATAGCCCTCGGCCTGTTAACACAAGTCGGAGCTCAACTTTGTTTAATCACTAGCCACCTTAAGTTCGGTAATCAATCACAACCGATACTGTACCATAAGTGTGCAAGCGTTTTTTTTTTTTTTTTCCT
>JBAMCE010000415.1:0-13549 GCA_037075305.1 Drosophila kanekoi | reverse complement strand
GGAAATTTCTATGTTTTCTCACTCTTTCTTCACCGAACACTCCATTCTCTCAAATTATTCGCAGTTTGTGTATGTTTTCACACTCTTGTATGTATAAGATTTGGTTTGTAATCGAGGTTTGTTTTTATAAAATTTGGGTTGTAAACGCAGTTTATGTGTATCCTACCTAATAGGGAAATTTCAATGTTTTCACACTCTATCGAACACACCGCTCCTTTCAAATTCACCGCAGTTTGTGTGTATCCTACCTAATAGGGAAATTTCCATGTCTTCACACTCGAACACACCACTCTTTTCAAATTCATCGCAGTTTGTGTGTATCCTACCTAATAGGGAAATTTCTATGTCTTCACACTCTTCCGAACACACCACTCCTTTCAAATTCACCGCAGTTTGTGTGTATCCTACCTAATAGGGAAATTTCTATGTTTTCACACGCTTTCTTCACCGAACACTCCATTCTCTCAAATTATTCGCAGTTTGTGTATGTTTTCACACTCTTGTATGTATAAGATTTGGTTTGTAATCGAGGTTTGTTTGTATAAAATTTGGGTTGTAAACGCAGTTTATGAGTATCCTACTTAATAGGGAAATTTCTATGTCTTCACACTCTATCGAACACACCACTCTTTTCAAATTCAACGCAGTTTGTGAGTATCCTACCAAATAGGGAAATTTCTATGTTTTCACACTACCGAACACACCACTCTTTTCAAATTCACCGCAGTTTGTGTATATCCTACCTAATAGGGAAATTTCTATGTCTTCACACTCTTCCGAACACACCACTCCTTTCAAATTCACCGCAGTTTGTGTGTATCCTACCTAATAGGGACATTTCTATGTTTTCACACGCTTTCTTCACCGAACACTCCATTCTCTCAAATTATTCGCAGTTTGTGTATGTTTTCACGCTCTTGTATGTATAAGATTTGGGTTGTAATCACGGTTTGTTTGTATAAAATTTGGGTTGTAAACGCAGTTTATGAGTATCCTACTTAATAGGGAAATTTCTATGTCTTCACACTCTATCGAACACACCACTCTTTTCAAATTCAACGCAGTTTGTGAGTATCCTACCTAATAGGGAAATTTCTATGTTTTCACACTCTATCGAACACACCACTCTTTTCAAATTCACCGCAGTTTGTGTATATCCTACCTAATAGGGTAATTTCTATGTTTTTACACTCTTTCTTCACCGAACACTCCATTCTCTCAAATTATTCGCAGTTTGTGTATGTTTTCACACTCTTGTATGTATAAGATTTGGTTTGTAATCGCAGATTGTATGTATAAAATTTGGGTTGTAAACGCAGCTTGTATATATCCTACCTAACAGGGAAATTTCTATGTCTTCACACTCTCTATCGAACACACCACTCTTTTCAAATTCACCGCAGTTTGTGTATATCCTACCTAATAAGGGAAATTTCTATGTTTTCACACTCTTTCTTCACCGAATACTCCATTCTCTCAAATTATTCGCAGTCTGTGTATGTTTTCACACTCTTGTATGTATAAGATTTGGTTTGTAATCACGGTTTGTATGTATAAAATTTGGGTTGTAAACGCAGTTTGTGAGTATCCTACCTAATAGGGAAATTTCTATGTTTTCACACTCTCTATCGAACACACCACTCTTTTCAAATTCACCGCAGTTTGTGTATATCCTACCTAATAGGGTAATTTCTATGTTTTTACACTTTTCTTCTTCACCGAACACTCCATTCTCTCAAATTATTCGCAGTTTGTGTATGTTTTCACACTCTTGTATGTATAAGATTTGGTTTGTAATCGCAGATTGTATGTATAAAATTTGGGTTGTAAACGCAGCTTGTATATATCCTACCTAACAGGGAAATTTCTATGTCTTCACACTCTCTATCGAACACACCACTCTTTTCAAATTCACCGCAGTTTGTGTATATCCTACCTAAAAGGGAAATTTCTATGTTTTCACACTCTTTCTTCACCGAATACTCCATTCTCTCAAATTATTCGCAGTCTGTGTATGTTTTCACACTCTTGTATGTATAAGATTTGGTTTGTAATCACGGTTTGTATGTATAAAATTTGGGTTGTAAACGCAGCTTGTATATATCCTACCTAACAGGGAAATTTCTATGTCTTCACACTCTCTATCGAACACACCACTCTTTTCAAATTCACCGCAGCTTGTGTATATCCTACCTAATAGGGTAATTTCTATGTTTTTACACTCTTTCTTCACCGAACACTCCATTCTCTCTCAAATTATTCGCAGTTTGTGTATGTTTTCACACTCTTGTATGTATAAGATTTGGTTTGTAATCGCAGATTGTATGTATAAAATTTCTTTCTTTTTTTCAGCTTGTAACTATGGGGGGAAAAAAAAAAAAAAAAAAAAAAAAAAAAAAAAAAAAAAAAAAAAAAAAAAAAAAAAAAAAAAAAAAAAATGTATATCCCATCCCCACAGTGAGCCATCTACGTTCCTCACACTCCCCCTATCGAACACACCACTCTTTTCAAATTCACCGCAGTTTGTGTATATCCTACCTAATAGGGTAATTTCTATGTTTTTAATACACTCTTTCTTCACCGAACACTCCATTCTCTCAAATTATTCGCAGTTTGTGTATGTTTTCACACTCTTGTATGTATAAGATTTGGTTTGTAATCGCAGATTGTATGTATAAAATTTGGGTTGTAAACGCAGCTTGTATATATCCTACCTAACAGGGAAATTTCTATGTCTTCACACTCTCTATCGAACACACCACTCTTTTCAAATTCACCGCAGTTTGTGTATATCCTACCTAATAAGGAAATTTCTATGTTTTCACGCTCTTTCTTCACCGAACACTCCATTCTCTCAAATTATTCGCAGTTTGTGTATGTTTTCACACTCTTGTATGTATAAGATTTGGGTTGTAATCGCAGATTGTATGTATAAAATTTGGGTTGTAAACGCAGCTTGTATATATCCTACCTAACAGGGAAATTTCTATGTCTTCACACTCTATCGAACACACCACTCTTTTCAAATTCACCGCAGTTTGTGTATATCCTACCTAATAAGGAAATTTCTATGTTTTCACGCTCTTTCTTCACCGAACACTCCATTCTCTTAAATTATTCGCAGTTTGTGTATGTTTTCACACTCTTGTATGTATAAGATTTGGTTTGTAATCACGGTTTGTATGTATAAAATTTGGGTTGTAAACGCAGCTTGTATATATCCTACCTAACAGGGAAATTTCTATGTCTTCACACTCTATCGAACACACCACTCCTTTCAAATTCAACGCAGTTTGTGTATATCCTACCTAATAGGGAAATTTCTATGTCTTCACACTCTATCGAACACACCACTCTTTTCAAATTCACCGCAGTTTGTGTATATCCTACCTAATAGGGAAATTTCTATGTTTTCACGCTCTTTCTTCACCGAACACTCCATTCTCTCAAATTATTCGCAGTTTGTGTATGTTTTCACACTCTTGTATGTATAAGATTTGGGTTGTAATCGCAGATTGTATGTATAAAATTTGGGTTGTAAACGCAGCTTGTATATATCCTACCTAACAGGGAAATTTCTATGTCTTCACACTCTATCGAACACACCACTCTTTTCAAATTCACCGCAGTTTGTGTATATCCTACCTAATAAGGAAATTTCTATGTTTTCACGCTCTTTCTTCACCGAACACTCCATTCTCTCAAATTATTCGCAGTTTGTGTATGTTTTCACACTCTTGTATGTATAAGATTTGGGTTGTAATCGCAGATTGTATGTATAAAATTTGGGTTGTAAACGCAGCTTGTATATATCCTACCTAACAGGGAAATTTCTATGTTTTCACACTCTACCGAACACACCACTCTTTTCAAATTCACCGCAGTTTGTGTATATCCTACCTAATAGGGAAATTTCTATGTCTTCACACTCTTCCGAACACACCACTCCTTTCAAATTCACCGCAGTTTGTGTGTATCCTACCTAATAGGGACATTTCTATGTTTTCACACGCTTTCTTCACCGAACACTCCATTCTCTCAAATTATTCGCAGTTTGTGTATGTTTTCACACTCTTGTATGTATAAGATTTGGGTTGTAATCACGGTTTGTTTGTATAAAATTTGGGTTGTAAACGCAGTTTATGAGTATCCTACTTAATAGGGAAATTTCTATGTCTTCACACTCTATCGAACACACCACTCTTTTCAAATTCAACGCAGTTTGTGAGTATCCTACCTAATAGGGAAATTTCTATGTTTTCACACTCTATCGAACACACCACTCTTTTCAAATTCACCGCAGTTTGTGTATATCCTACCTAATAGGGTAATTTCTATGTTTTCACACTCTTTCTTCACCGAACACTCCATTCTCTCAAATTATTCGCAGTTTGTGTATGTTTTCACACTCTTGTATGTATAAGATTTGGTTTGTAATCGCAGATTGTATGTATAAAATTTGGGTTGTAAACGCAGCTTGTATATATCCTACCTAACAGGGAAATTTCTATGTCTTCACACTCTCTATCGAACACACCACTCTTTTCAAATTCACCGCAGTTTGTGTATATCCTACCTAAAAGGGAAATTTCTATGTTTTCACACTCTTTCTTCACCGAATACTCCATTCTCTCAAATTATTCGCAGTCTGTGTATGTTTTCACACTCTTGTATGTATAAGATTTGGTTTGTAATCACGGTTTGTATGTATAAAATTTGGGTTGTAAACGCAGCTTGTATATATCCTACCTAACAGGGAAATTTCTATGTCTTCACACTCTCTATCGAACACACCACTCTTTTCAAATTCACCGCAGTTTGTGTATATCCTACCTAATAGGGAAATTTCTATGTTTTCACACTCTTTCTTCACCGAACACTCCATTCTCTCAAATTATTCGCAGTTTGTGTATGTTTTCACACTCTTGTATGTATAAGATTTGGTTTGTAATCGCAGATTGTATGTATAAAATTTGGGTTGTAAACGCAGCTTGTATATATCCTACCTAACAGGGAAATTTCTATGTCTTCACACTCTCTATCGAACACACCACTCTTTTCAAATTCACCGCAGTTTGTGTATATCCTACCTAAAAGGGAAATTTCTATGTTTTCACACTCTTTCTTCACCGAATACTCCATTCTCTCAAATTATTCGCAGTCTGTGTATGTTTTCACACTCTTGTATGTATAAGATTTGGTTTGTAATCACGGTTTGTATGTATAAAATTTGGGTTGTAAACGCAGCTTGTATATATCCTACCTAATAGGGAAATTTCTATGTCTTCACACTCTATCGAACACACCACTCTTTTCAAATTCACCGCAGTTTGTGTATATCCTACCTAATAGGGTAATTTCTATGTTTTTACACTCTTTCTTCACCGAACACTCCATTCTCTCAAATTATTCGCAGTCTGTGTATGTTTTCACACTCTTGTATGTATAAGATTTGGTTTGTAATCACGGTTTGTATGTATAAAATTTGGGTTGTAAACGCAGCTTGTATATATCCTACCTAACAGGGAAATTTCTATGTCTTCACACTCTATCGAACACACCACTCCTTTCAAATTCAACGCAGTTTGTGTATATCCTACCTAACAGGGAAATTTCTATGTCTTCACACTCTCTATCGAACACACCACTCTTTTCAAATTCACCGCAGTTTGTGTATATCCTACCTAATAGGGTAATTTCTATGTTTTTACACTCTTTCTTCACCGAACACTCCATTCTCTCAAATTATTCGCAGTCTGTGTATGTTTTCACACTCTTGTATGTATAAGATTTGGTTTGTAATCGCAGATTGTATGTATAAAATTTGGGTTGTAAACGCAGCTTGTATATATCCTACCTAACAGGGAAATTTCTATGTCTTCACACTCTCTATCGAACACACCACTCTTTTCAAATTCACCGCAGTTTGTGTATATCCTACCTAATAAGGAAATTTCTATGTTTTCACGCTCTTTCTTCACCGAACACTCCATTCTCTCAAATTATTCGCAGTTTGTGTATGTTTTCACACTCTTGTATGTATAAGATTTGGGTTGTAATCGCAGATTGTATGTATAAAATTTGGGTTGTAAACGCAGCTTGTATATATCCTACCTAACAGGGAAATTTCTATGTCTTCACACTCTATCGAACACACCACTCTTTTCAAATTCACCGCAGTTTGTGTATATCCTACCTAATAAGGAAATTTCTATGTTTTCACGCTCTTTCTTCACCGAACACTCCATTCTCTTAAATTAGTCGCAGTTTGTGTATGTTTTCACACTCTTGTATGTATAAGATTTGGGTTGTAATCGCAGATTGTATGTATAAAATTTGGGTTGTAAACGCAGCTTGTATATATCCTACCTAACAGGGAAATTTCTATGTCTTTACACTCTATCGAACACACCACTCTTTTCATATTCACCGCAGTTTCTGTATATCCTACCTAATAAGGAAATTTCTATGTTTTCACGCTCTTTCTTCACCGAATACTTCATTCTCTTAAATTAGTCGCAGTTTGTGTATGTTTTCACACTCTTGTATGTATAAGATTTGGTTTGTAATCACGGTTTGTATGTATAAGATTTGGGTTGTAAACGCAGCTTGTGTATATCCTACCTAATGGGAAATTTCTATGTTTTCACATCTTTCTTCACCGAATACTCCATTCTCTCAAATTATTCGCAGTCTGTGTATGTTTTCACACTCTTGTATGTATAAGATTTGGTTTGTAATCACGGTTTGTATGTATAAAATTTGGGTTGTAAACGCAGCTTGTATATATCCTACCTAACAGGGAAATTTCTATGTCTTCACACTCTATCGAACACACCACTCCTTTCAAATTCAACGCAGTTTGTGTATATCCTACCTAACAGGGAAATTTCTATGTCTTCACACTCTCTATCGAACACACCACTCTTTTCAAATTCACCGCAGCTTGTGTATATCCTACCTAAAAGGGAAATTTCTATGTTTTCACGCTCTTTCTTCACCGAACACTCCATTCTCTCAAATTATTCGCAGTCTGTGTATGTTTTCACACTCTTGTATGTATAAGATTTGGTTTGTAATCGCAGATTGTATGTATAAAATTTGGGTTGTAAACGCAGCTTGTATATATCCTACCTAATAAGGAAATTTCTATGTTTTCACACTCTACCGAACACACCACTCTTTTCAAATTCACCGCAGTTTGTGTATATCCTACCTAATAAGGAAATTTCTATGTTTTTACACTCTTTCTTCACCGAATACTTCATTCTTTCAAGTTATTCGCAGTCTGTGTATGTTTTCACACTCTTGTATGTATAAGATTTGGGTTGTAATCGCAGATTGTATGTATAAAATTTGGGTTGTAAACGCAGCTTGTATATATCCTACCTAATAGGGAAATTTCTATGTCTTCACACTCTATCGAACACACCACTCTTTTCAAATTCACCGCAGTTTGTGTATATCCTACCTAATAAGGAAATTTCTATGTTTTCACGCTCTTTCTTCACCGAACACTCCATTCTCTCAAATTATTCGCAGTTTGTGTATGTTTTCACACTCTTGTATGTATAAGATTTGGGTTGTAATCGCAGATTGTATGTATAAAATTTGGGTTGTAAACGCAGCTTGTATATATCCTACCTAACAGGGAAATTTCTATGTCTTCACACTCTCTATCGAACACACCACTCTTTTCAAATTCAACGCAGTTTGTGTATATCCTACCTAAAGGGAAATTTCTATGTCTTCACACTCTATCGAACACACCACTCTTTTCAAATTCACCGCAGTTTGTGTATATCCTACCTAAAAGGGAAATTTCTATGTTTTCACGCTCTTTCTTCACCGAACACTCCATTCTCTCAAATTATTCGCAGTTTGTGTATGTTTTCACACTCTTGTATGTATAAGATTTGGGTTGTAATCGCAGATTGTATGTATAAAATTTGGGTTGTAAACGCAGCTTGTATATATCCTACCTAACAGGGAAATTTCTATGTCTTCACACTCTATCGAACACACCACTCTTTTCAAATTCACCGCAGTTTGTGTATATCCTACCTAATAAGGAAATTTCTATGTTTTCACGCTCTTTCTTCACCGAACACTCCATTCTCTCAAATTATTCGCAGTTTGTGTATGTTTTCACACTCTTGTATGTATAAGATTTGGGTTGTAATCGCAGATTGTATGTATAAAATTTGGGTTGTAAACGCAGCTTGTATATATCCTACCTAACAGGGAAATTTCTATGTCTTCACACTCTCTATCGAACACACCACTCTTTTCAAATTCACCGCAGTTTGTGTATATCCTACCTAATAAGGAAATTTCTATGTTTTCACGCTCTTTCTTCACCGAACACTCCATTCTCTCAAATTAGTCGCAGTTTGTGTATGTTTTCACACTCTTGTATGTATAAGATTTGGTTTGTAATCGAGGTTTGTTTGTATAAAATTTGGGTTGTAAACGCAGTTTGTGTGTATCCTACCTAATAGGGAAATTTCTATGTCTTCACACTCTATCGAACACACCACTCCTTTCAAATTCACCGCAGTTTGTGTGTATCCTACCTAATAGGGAAATTTCAATGTTTTCACACTCTATCGAACACACCACTCCTTTCAAATTCACCGCAGTTTGTGTGTATCCTACCTAATAGGGAAATTTCTATGTCTTCACACTCTTTCTTCACCGAACACTCCATTCTCTCAAATTAGTCGCAGTTTGTGTATGTTTTCACACTCTTGTATGTATAAGATTTGGTTTGTAATCGAGGTTTGTTTGTATAAAATTTGGGTTGTAAACGCAGTTTATGTGTATCCTACCTAATAGGGAAATTTCAATGTTTTCACACTCTATCGAACACACCGCTCCTTTCAAATTCACCGCAGTTTGTGTGTATCCTACCTAATAGGGAAATTTCTATGTCTTCACACTCTTCCGAACACACCACTCCTTTCAAATTCACCGCAGTTTGTGTGTATCCTACCTAATAGGGAAATTTCTATGTTTTCACACGCTTTCTTCACCGAACACTCCATTCTCTCAAATTATTCGCAGTTTGTGTATGTTTTCACACTCTTGTATGTATAAGATTTGGTTTGTAATCGAGGTTTGTTTGTATAAAATTTGGGTTGTAAACGCAGTTTATGAGTATCCTACTTAATAGGGAAATTTCTATGTCTTCACACTCTATCGAACACACCACTCTTTTCAAATTCAACGCAGTTTGTGAATATCCTACCAAATAGGGAAATTTCTATGTTTTCACACTACCGAACACACCACTCTTTTCAAATTCACCGCAGTTTGTGTATATCCTACCTAATAGGGACATTTCTATGTTTTCACCCGCTTTCTTCACCGAACACTCCATTCTCTCCAATTATTCGCAGTTTGTGTATGTTTTCACACTCTTGTATGTATAAAGATTTGGGTTGTAATCACGGTTTTGTTTTTGTATAAAATTTGGGTTGTAAACGCAGTTTACTTAATTATCCTACTTAATAGGGAAATTTCTATGTCTTCACACTCTATCGAACACACCACTCTTTTCAAGTCCAACGCAGTTCGTGAGTATCCTACCTAATAGGGAAATTTCTATGTTTTCACAAAATACCGAACACACCTCTCTTTTCAAATTCACCGCAGTTTGTGTATATCCTACCTAATGGGGTAATTTCTATGTTTTCACGCTCTTTCTTCACCGAACACTCCATTCTCTCAAATTATTCGCAGTTTGTGTATGTTTTCACACTCTTGTATGTATAAGATTTGGTTTGTAATCGCAGATTGTATGTATAAAATTTGGGTTGTAAACACAGCTTGTATATATCCTACCTAATAGGGAAATTTCTATGTCTTCACACTCTATCGAACACACCACTCTTTTCAAATTCACCGCAGTTTGTGTATATCCTACCTAATAAGGAAATTTCTATGTTTTCACACTCTTTCTTCACCGAATACTCCATTCTCTCAAATTATTCGCAGTGTGTGTATGTTTCCACACTCTTGTATGTATAAGATTTGGGTTGTAATCACAGATAATATGTATAAAATTTGGGTTGTAAACGCAGCTTGTATATATCCTACCTAACAGGGAAATTTCTATGTCTTCACACTCTCTATCGAACACACCACTCCTTTCAAATTCAACGCATGTTATTATGTATATCCTCTACCTAATAAGGAAATTTCTATGTTTTCACGCTCTTTCTTCACCGAACACTCCATTCTCTCAAATTATTCGCAGTTTGTGTATGTTTTCACACTCTTGTATTGTATAAGATTTGGGTTGTAATCGCAGATTGTATGTATAAAATTTGGGTTGTAAACGCAGCTTGTATATATCCTACCTAACAGGGAAATTTCTATGTCTTCACACTCTATCGAACACACCACTCTTTTCATATTCACCGCAGTTTGTGTATATCCTACCTAATAAGGAAATTTCTATGTTTTCTCGCTCTTTCTTCACCGAACACTCCATTCTCTCAAATTATTCGCAGTTTGTGTATGTTTTCACACTCTTGTATGTATAAGATTGGGGTTGTAATCTTAGATTGTATGTATAAAATTTGGGTTGTAAACATAGCTTGTATATATCCTACCTAACAAGGAAATATCTATGTCTTCACGCTCTCCTTATCGAACACACCACTCCTTTCAAATTCAACGCAGTTTGTGTATATCCTACCTAAAAGGGTAATTTCTATGTTTTCACGCTCTTTCTTCACCGAACACTCCATTCTCTTAAATTATTCGCAGTTTGTGTATGTTTTCACACTCTTGTATGTATAAGATTTGGGTTGTAATCACAGATTGTATGTATAAAATTTGGGTTGTAAACGCAGCTTGTATATATTCTACCTAAAGGGAAATTTCTATGTCTTCACACTCTATCAAACACACCACTCTTTTCAAATTCACCGCAGTTTGTATATATCCTACCTAATAGGGTAATTTCTATGTTTTCACGCTCTTTCTTCACCGAACACTCCATTCTCTTAAATTAGTCGCAGTTTGTGTATGTTTTCACACTCTTGTATGTATAAGATTTGGGTTGTAATCTTAGATTGTATGTATAAAATTTGGGTTGCCGACGCAGCTTGTATATATCCTACACCTAACAGGGAAATTTCTATATATTCCGCACTCTCTACCGAACACACCACTCTTTTCAAATTCAACGCGATTTATTGTATATCCTACATAATGAGGAAATTTCTATGTTTTCACGCTCTTTCTTCACAGAACTCTCCATTCTCTCAAATTATTCGCAGTTTGTGTATGTTTTCACACTCTTGTATGTATAAGATTTGGTTTGTAATCGCAGATTGTATGTATAAGATTTGGGTTGTAAACAAAATTTTTTTTTATCCTACCTAAAAGGGAAATTTGTTTTCACACTCTTTCGTGTTTGGTTTTGTGTAATTTGGACCGATCGCAGGTTTTATAAGGGGGATATATAAGAACATGGTTTGAGTAGAATGTATCGTAGATTGTGTATGATTAATTAAAACTTAAATTTGGTTGTAAACTTTTGGTTCAGATATCAATAAAAAAAAAGTTGTGGAAAGTCAAATGAAGAACGTTGGAAAAATGTTTTGGAATTCTTGGAGAATGGAGCTTTAAAAATATGAGAGAAATTTTAAAGATGTCGGCTATGTCGATTAGCAAAAAGATGGAGGAGCAGTTGAGATGCGGAGGATATCGAGTTGCTTGTAGATGGAGAAGTTGAGAGTCTTTTGTGGATGTATACTTGGTTGGCACATTTTGGGTTATCTGAGAAGATCTTGCTTGAATTAGATAGGGTGCATTGGGGTAGATTTATGCTTGGGTTGACGTGCAGTTTCCATTATTTCAGATGGTGCCGTTGAATACTGGTAAGGAAAGTTCATATTCATTCTTTTGAGAAAATTTCCAGGTTGTTGAATATTTAATTGTTGATTTGATGGGACGTTCCACGTTATGGTGAACAATTGACCAATAAAAGGTGTTTGTGTATTTGAATTAAAGGTGAAATTCGTATGTTTTATAGAGTCATTGGAAGAAATATTTGTGTGATGTATTTTATTTGAGCATTAGAAAAGATGAATCTGCTATCAATTGTTTATTTTCTTTTTGATGTTTGAAGTGGTTACGCGATTCTGTTAGTGCATTATTTCACGCTTGTGTTGTAGTTCGATGCTATCTATCAATACATAGTTTATGTAAAAATAAAATTGAAGACGTAAAGTTCATAATAAATTGGCAAATCGAATAAATTGTGGAGCATCCTATATGTTGTTGGGTCTGTAATTTTAAAGAAATACGGCGATGTAGTGTCCCTGTGTATATTATCTTAATATTTAACGTACTTTCCATTTTATTGAGGTATTCGCAGTTTGTCAAAGATTTGGCTTGTAAACGCAGTTTGTGTATATCCTACCTAGCCAGGAAATTTCTATGTTTTCACATTCTTTCTTCACCGAATACTCCATTCTCACAAATTAGACGCAGTTTGTGTATGTTTTCACACTCTTGTATGTATAAGATTTGGTTTGTAATGTCGGCTTGTATCGCATAAGATTTGGATTGTAAACGCAACTTGTATACTCTCCTACCTAACAGGGAAATATCTATGTCTTCACCACTCTCTATCGAACACACCACTCCTTTCAAATTCAACGCAGTTTGTGTATATCCTACCCTACAACTGAAATTTCTATGTTTTCACATTCTTTCTTCACCGAATACTCCATTCTCTCAAATTAGACGCAGTTTGTGTATGTTTTCACACTCTTGTATGTATAAGATTGGGGTTGTAATCACGGTTTGTATGTATAAAATTTGGGTTGTAAACGCAGCTTGTATATATCCTACCTAACAGGGAAATTTCTATGTCTTCACACTCTCTATCGAACACACCACTCCTTTCAAATTCAACGCAGTTTGTGTATATCCTACCTAAAAGGGAAATTTCTATGTTTTTACACTCTTTCTTCACCGAATACTTCATTCTCTTAAATTAGTCGCAGTTTGTGTATGTTTTCACACTCTTGTATGTATAAAGATTTGGATTGTGTAAACGCAGCTTGTATATATCCTACCTAACAGGGAAATTTCTATGTCTTCACACTCTCTATCGAACACACCACTCCTTTCAAATTCAACGCAGCTTGTGTATATCCTACCTAAAAGGGAAATTCTATATCTTCACACTCTTTTTCACCGAACACTCCATTCTCTCAAATCATTCGCAGTTTGTGTATGTTTTCACACTCTTGTATGTATAAAATTTGGGTTGTAATCGAGGTTTGTATGTATAAGATTTGGGTTGTAAACGCAGCTTGTGTATATCCTACCTAATAGGGACATTATGTTTTCACACTCTCTATCGAACACTCCATTCTCTCAAATTAGTCGCAGTTTGTGTATGTTTTCACACTCTTGTATGTATAAAATTTGGGTTGTAAACGCAGTTTATGTATATCCTACCTAATAGGGACATTTCTATGTTTTCACACTCTTTTGTTTTGTTTGGTTTTGTTTAATTTGG